>SRPZ01000019.1:0-196791 GCA_018360255.1 Claviceps maximensis
CCTAACCCTAACCCTAACCCTAACCCTAACCCTAACCCTAACCCTAACCCTAACCCTAACCCTAACCCTAACCCTAACCCTAACCCTAAGCTAACCCTAAGCTTTTAAATACTAAATTACTTATTTTTAGTAGTTTAAATAGAAATATAGTATTTATTATCTTTATTAATATACCTTTCTCTTACTTTATATTAAAAGAGTAAATAAGTTAAAATTAAAAAAAAAAAATAAAGGTAAAATAAGTAAACTATTTAATTAAAAGAAAAAATAAATAATAAAAGAAAAAAATAAGTAATAAAAATAAAAGAAAACTTTTTCTATAGTATTATAAACTATAGAAATAAGGTATTAAATATTTAATAAATAAAAACCTTAAAATAAATAATTAAATAGTTATTAATAAGATATAAATAAAAGTAATAAAGAGATTAAATAAAAGAGAAAAAAACTATAATACTTCTTTTTTCTTAGGAAATAAAGTAAATATTATTTTATTTTTAAAAGAAAAAAAAGAAATAAAAATAATAAAAGTAATTATAACCTAAAATAAAATAAAAAAAAAATAGTAAAAAAAATATAAAATATTAATAAATTAATAATTAATTAAAAAATAATATACTTAATATTATTATTATTATTATTTTTTAGTAAGGCTTAGTATTTAGACTTTAATTTAGTAGTAAAAATATTATTAAAAAAGTATATTTACCTTTTTATTTAAAGAATTCTTTTTATTTAAAATACCTTTTAATAAAGAAAGTTTATTATAAAGGGAAACTATTTAATTAAATATATTATAAGTAGTATTTAAGAAAAGTAAAGTTATAAGGTTATTAACTAAGTTTATTAATATAGTATTAAAACTAAATAAGTAGTATAATAGTTAATAAAGCTAGTTATTTATAAAAAAAGTCTACTATTTATTAGTATTAAGTATAAACTTTTTAATATAGTTATTATTAATTATTTTATTAAAAATAATTTTATTTAAAGTCTATAGCTTATATACTTTTATTACTAATACTTAACTATAAACTTAAAAGGGCTTATTTTATTTTATTATTAATTTTCTAGTTAATAATATATTTATTAAATAATATATATTATATACTAGAATAAAATCCCTTAAAACTAATTAATTAAATGCTTTATAAAGAAATATAGCTTAATTTTTATTAGTTTTAGCTATAAGCTTTTATTAAAACTAAAGTATTTTTTTCTATATAGCTATAATATCTTTATTTTTTTAATTAAGAATATAGATCTTAGCTTTAAAAAAATCCTATATTATTATTACCTTATTCTAATTAATAAGTTATTATATTAGGAATTTTACTTTAAAAAATAATAAAGATTTCTATTTATAAATAAGGTAAAAGGCTAATTAATTATATAAGAATCTAATTATAATATAATTAGCTAGAAGAGCTTACTAAAAATATTTAAGCTACTTTTTATTTAATTTACCTAATTTTATAAGTATAAAAGCTAAAGATTAATACCTTACTTTTATAAAGCTATTTACTTTAAAGTTATAGCTAAATATTTATATACCTTATATACTAAGTTATATTAGGGTATTACTAAGCTTCTCTCTTATTTTTAGTTTATTATTATAAATAATAAATAAAATTAATTTAAACCTATTAATAAGCTTATTTAAAAAGTAATAAATAGCTTTTATTATAATAATATAAACTAATTAAGCTTTAACTTATTTTATAAAATTATATTATACCTTTAATATATACTTATATTTATAATTAAATAATAAGTATTAAGTATTAATATATATTTTACTTATAGAATTACTTAGAGTAATAAGTATTATAAGCTTATAAAAGTATTAAGGTATAAATATTTAATAAACTATATAATATTATAGTATTTTTTATATAATTTTTTATATTTATCTTTAGTAATATTTTTAATATATTACTTAATAAACTACTCTTACTCTCTTATAAGCTAAAAAAAAATAAGTTTTTTTAATAATAAACTATTATTTATTTAGGTTATTAATAATAAGTATTAGTTTCTTTATAAGGCTTATTAGTTTTTTATAAAGCTTAATACCTTTAATAAAGAACTTTAATATCTTTTTCTTTAATACTTAAAATTTTTTTACTAAGTAATTAAATAATTTATTTAGAGTTATAAAGTAAAAGATAATTTACCTTAACTTAAAGGTATAGTAAGTAGTATTTTTTTTCTTAAGTTAATTAGTATTAAGTTATAAATAAATAAATTATTTAATATTTTTTTTAATAACTTTATTAAGATTATTAAAGAGTTTAAAGCCTTTTTATAATAGCTTATTAGTAATAAAATACTATTTTTTAGAAATATATTAAACTATAAAGTTAAAAAGTAAAATATAATTAAGCTAATAAATAATAATAATATTAGGAATATTATTAATAATACCTTAAAGTTAATACTTTAGAACTATTAAGTTAGTTTTTAAAATAAAAAAAACTTTAAAAAAATAAATTTAAAGTTTATAAAAAGTATAAAGTAAGGCTTAATATTTTTATTTAATTATATTATATTTAACTTTAGTATTATTTTATATATTACTTTTAAACTATATAGGGTATTAGCTATTCTTATATTTCTATAATAATATAATACTTTAGCTAATATTATTAGTATTAATTATAAGTATAATATTACTATAACTATTAAATATATTAATTAATTATAAGGTTAAGGTAATTATAATAATATTAATAACCTTTCTTATTACTTCTTTATATTTAGGGCCTTATTTTTAAATAATCTTTTTATAAAGAAGTTATATTAAAGGTAGTATAATTATAGTAAAATAAGGTATTTAAAAATAATAAAAAATAATAAAGCTAAGAAAGGAGTATATATTCCTTATATTTTGATAAGTAACCTATTTTTTAAGCTTAATAATCTTTTCTTTAGTAAGTTTATACTTATAAGTACTATAAAAATAGCTAATAATAATAGCTATAGGTTAATAAAATTTACTTTTAATAGCTAATATAATATAACTAATAAGCTCTAAATTAAAAAGTATATTATTTAAGTTAATTAGATATTTTATTATATATCTCTATATTTTAGGTAAGATTTTAGTATTATTATATATAATAACTAGTTCTTTTATTATAATATTATTAAGAAAGGGTATATATACTTAGGGTATTAAGTTAAAGAAAATATACCTTATAATTCTAATAAATTATATAACTAAATTTATAGCTTCTTAAAGTAAGTAATATAATCTTAAAAGCTTAATAAAGATTATAATTATAATAAGGTCTTAACTTTCTATAGCTAATTTTATTTAGTTATATTTAGAGAGAAAATTAATAAGTAAAAGTATTTTATATATTAAAAATTCCTTACTAAATACTTTAGTATTTTATAAAATACCTATATTTTTAATTATAATACTATTATACTTTATTATAAATAGAATTAACTTAATTTTATTATTTTTCTTTATAATAAAGAAATAAAGGTTTTAATAAAAACTATAAAAATTTTTTAATAAACTATAATCTAACTTTTTCTTTAATAATTTAACTAATTTTAATTAAAAAGTATAAGGAATTAAAATAAACTTAGCTTATTAAGCTAAATACTTTATAACTTTAATAACTTAGGGTAGTATAATAAGAGAATTAACCTTATTAATATATAATAAGTTTTATTTTAAGGTAGCCTTTTTATTATTAAGAATTTTCTTAAAAATATTAAGTTTTTAATAAATAAAATATTCTTTTATTTTATTAATTATTTAATTAAGTCTTTTTTAGGTTAAATAAAACCCTTATAAATATTTAAAAAACTATTTTATAATAAATTCTTTATACTTTTTATTAGTTTTAAAGCACTTTTTAACTAACTTTTATTTCTTTATTTTTTACTTTAAATCTTTATTTAAAATAGATTTATTAAAGAGAATATTATTAAAAAAGTATACTTTTTAATTAATATATTTATATATAGTATTTATCTTTAAATTAGATATTTATATATATTAAAATAGTTAGATTTTCTTAGTAGCTATATTTAGTTAGGTTTTTTAGCTTTTAAGGGCTTATTTAAAAATAAATACTATTACCTTATTTCCTTTTTTTTTATAATTAGTATTAAAATTTTATTTTTTTTTAATTTAAATTTTATTTTTTTTTTTAATTATTTAATTTAATACCTTTATTTCTTTATTTATATTTTCTTAGTATATTATAAGTAAATTAACTATAACTTTAGGTAATAAACCTTTATTAACTATATTTTATATAACTAAACTAGCTACTTAAAATATAATAATAATATTTCTAAAATAATATTTTATTCTTAATTTACTAAGGCCTTAATTATAATTAAATAATACTTATACTTAGTAAATAAATAATATATTTAAGATTAAAAAAACTAAAACTATATTAAAAATAATATAAAAGTATACTAATATTTAAATATTTCTAAAAAAAAGCTTTATATAAACTTTACCTTTAAGCTTAATAGTATTATTTAAGTAAGATATACTATTAGTATTAATATTTATTAAGTATATTTTTAAACTAGCTTTATATATAAACTCTTTTATAATTAGGTTCTCTTATAACTTATAATTAATTAAGGCTAGTAATAAAGGCCCTTTTAAGTCTTTAAGTTAAACTTATAAATAAGGAAGATTCTATAAATAGCTTATTATTATATATAAATAAACTACTTTATAAAATCTCTTTCTCTTTTTAGGCTTTTAATTAATTTATATTAAGTTAAAATAAATATAATTAAATAAATTATAGCTTAATTAAAGTAAGTTTATATAAAGAGTTATTAATTTTAATCTTTTTTATAATTACTTTTATAAGATATTACTAACTTTAACTATAAATTCCCTAACTTATTATATACTAAGTTTATTAGTATTTTTTTTCTTATTTTTTTTTATAAGTTTAGTTATAATTTTAATAACTTAACTTATTATTCTTTAATTAAATAATCTAGGTATTTTTTAATACTAATACTTTTAAGGCTAAATTAATTTAGCTAACTTAAATAACTTATTATAATAAAATACCTTTTTAATTCCTTTAGTATAAATAAAATACTTATTAGTAGCTAATTTAGCTAGTAATAAAAAAAGCTTAAAGAAATTATATAAGCTTATACTTATTTTTTTATTAAAAACCTTCTTATATAATTAGGTAATAAAGTAGTTTTATAATAACCCTTTTTTATAGCTTATAATACTAGCTTCTTTTTTTTAAGATTATTTAATAAAAATAGCTTAGAATTACTTATTAACTAAGGGTTTATTTAGAATCTTTTTAACTTATATTCTCTTTAATATATTAATATTAATAGCTATATTTATTAAAAAGAATTCTTTAACTCTTTTTAGAGTTATTACTTTAGTCTTAAGCTATAGCTTTTTTATTAATACCTTAGTAAGTATAGGTTATTATTATTTAGGCCTATAAAGTAAAAGATTTAATTATTTAGTAATATTAATAAAAACCCTTTTTTTATTAATTAATATAGTTTAGTAATTTATAGAAATATTCTTATAGTTTTATACTTACTTTATAAAATAATTAATAATATAATTCTTAAAATATTTAATCTAGAAAATAGCTAGTTAATAAATATAACTTCTAGTATTAAAAAATAAATTATAAAGTATAAGAAGAACTTAGTACTTTAATAAATTATCTTTAATTATAAGAATTTAAGCTTAAAAGTTATATTATATAAACCTAATCTTTTAATTATATTTTAAAAAGTTATAATAATTAGAATAATAACCTTCTTTATTATAATAAAAGTAGTAATTAAATTATTATTTATTAGTATTAAAAATATTTAAATAGATATTAATATACTTTTCTTACTCTCTAGCTTAAATAAAATTATAGGCTATAAAATATAAAAAACTTAGCTTTTTATTTATTTAATATAAAGAATTAAATAATTATAATTATCCTTAGAATATAATAATTTATAGTTTTTCTAGCTACTTTAATAAAGTATTAATTTAACTCTTATAGTTAATATTTTCCTTAATATTCTATAATAAAGGTAAAAATAAGTTAACTAATTTAGTTCTTTTTACCTAGGCTTTTTTAGCTATAAAAAAGGCTAATTAAAGAACTTTTTTATAATTAAATAATTAATTATTAAAATAAATATTAATAATTTTAGCTAAGTTATAATTCTTAAGTTATAAGTATATTTTTATATAATTATTTAGCTTAATTTAAAGGGTTTTATACTTTTTATAAATAAATAATTCTTTATTAATTCCTTACTTATTTATAAAGTTAATAATAATTTAATTAAAAATAGCTTTATAAATATATATAAATTAAATAAAGAGAGTTTTTTAATTATTAAAGAAAGCCTTTAATATTAATACTTAATACTATTATAACTATAAGTAAGTATTAAAGAATATTTAAAAGTACTATATATTAAGCTTTTTAAGTTAATTTATTATACTTTTAATTCTTTTTTAAAGAATTACTTAATATTATAAAAGAAATACTTTCTTAGCTTCTTACTAAGTATATATAATAATAAGGGTTTTAATATTCTTATAAAGTTTAAAGGTAACTTCTTTCTTAAGTATATAGTATTACTTATTATTAAAAAAACTAAGAATATATATTTTTACTTTAAAGTTCTTTAGAAAATTAGTAATATTCTTACTAATAAATTATTTTATATTATAATTACTCTAAAGGTATATAAGAGTACTTTATTTATTTAGAGTTTTTTTTAAGAGTTTAGTAAAAGCCTTAGAGTTAAAATTACTAATAAAATTATTAAAAGTAGCTATAATAAGTAAAGAAAGGTTTTTATTTTAGGCTAGTTTAGGGGTTAGTTATTCTATACTAGCTTAGTTAAAAAAAGAAGAAAATATTATTAATACTACTTACTTAAGTTAATTTTTAGAACTTATATTATTAAATATAGGTATAAATAATAAGTAAATTAATTAATTAGAAGGTTTTTCTTTATATATATTTTTTTTCTTATAAAGTAAGCTATATTATTATTTAATAAGCTTAACTAAGTTATTATTTTTATTAATATTATAAACTAGAACTAAAATTCTGATAAGGCTATTTTAAGTTATAATTAAAAGAATATCTATAATAAAGGTAACTATATAAAACCTAATAAAATTAGGTATAATTAAATAATTTATAGTTTTATTTATTTTAGGAAAAAAGGGATTAGTATTTTAAGTAAATTCTAGTATTACCTTTAGTAAGCTCTTCTGTTACAATAGTCTCTTGGATAACAGTAACGATTAGGCAAGAAGATTATAGTTAGAATTAAATAAAAATCAAATAAGGGACTAGTATTATTACTAGACTAAGACTTATTCTTTTATCCCTTTTCCCTAGAATAGAATGCCTTATTTATAAATAAAATTCCTTTTTAATTTCCCTTATAATTCTATTATAAATTATATATTAATTTAGTAGTAAATTTACTATAAAGTATAGCATAATCTATAATACTTTAATAATAGTTACTAACTATCTTACTATATTAGTCCTAATTCTACTTACTATAATTTAGCCTAATTCTAGCTAGATTCTTAGTTTAAAGTTATTTTTACTATAATAGTTATAATTAGTTATGCTTTATTATATAATAATTATCCCCCCTTTAATTAGACTTTAGCTTAAAGTTAATATTATAAAAGTAGGGTTTAGTTATATAAATAAAGGCTAGATTTATACAATATTTATTTATATATCTTTTCTAATTTTATATACCTTTGCTTTTTTTTATATTATACTTATTAACTTTTACTATAATTTTATTAATTACTTTTATTAATAGCTTATTTTTAATTTATTTATTTACTTTTTTATAATAAATATACTTAAAAAAGGCAATAAAGTCTAGTAAACTTTAATTATAAAATCTTTAAATAGTTTTATTTAATAAGCTAATCTTATTATTTTCCTTTAAAAGATTATATAAATAAATAAATTATTTTTATTATATTTAACTTTTCTTTATAAACTAAAAGAATTAGATATATTTTTATAATAATAATATTATTTAAATCTAAGTTAATTCTTTATAAAAAACTACTAAATTAGTTTTATAATATTTAATAAAATATTACTTATTATATTACTTATAAAAATAAAGACTATAATATTAGTTAAGTATAAGATTATAATACTCCTTATAGAAAAAAAGGCTATACTTATAATAATAAAATTTACTTTATTTTCCTAAAAACTCTTATTTTTATATAAATATAAGTAAGAAAAAATAAGTCCTTTTAATTAAAAAGGTAAGAAAATAGTTTTAAATCTTACTAAAAGTAGTAAAGACTTTAATAATAATAAGTTAGTAATCTTTAATAAGATATTTAATAAAATCTTTATTAAAAATAAAGCTAATAATAAATATTTTCTTAGTTTATTTTTATTATATTTTAGGCCTATATTTAACTTTAAGTTATTTAAGAAGTTTTTAAAAAAGACTATTTTTAAGAAATTAAATATTAAAAACCTTATAATATTTAGTATAAAAATATATATAATAATAAGTACTTTTATTTCTTTTAAAAAAAAAAATATTTATAATTAAGTATATATTATTTTTATAAATAAATTAATTATAATATAATAAAATAAGTATCTTTATTATATTAAGACTTTTCTTAAGCTTTTAAAAAATACTATTAAAAATAAGATAATTTAGGTTTTTTACTTAAAGTATAAGAATATACTTAATAATAATAAATACTTTATTTATACTAAGAAAGAATTATACTATAATTTAATATATATTTCTATAATATTATTCTTTAATTTAAAGCTAATTATTATTTTTTAGATATTTCTCTTACTTAATATTTATTATAATAATTTCCTTATAATTTATAACTAAGTCTTAAAGAGTTTATTTATTAAAAATAAAAAAAAAATAAGCTTAAATTATAAGAGTTTTTTTATAAGTTATATAATATATACTAGACTTTTATTTAGGCTTATTTAAATAAATATTATTTTTCCTTAAATAAAAATATAATAAAGTTAGAGTATTACTTAGCTTATAAAACTATATATAATAATTAAATTAAAATATATAAATTGCTTTACTTAATAACTTATAGTAAAAAGGTATATAATATAAACTAGTTTTAATATCTAAATTATAACTAATTTAATTAGTAATTTAAGGTAACTTATAAAAGACTATATAAAAACTAATACCTTTACCTTACTAATAATAATCCTACTTTATATACTTACTATATTATAATTTAAAATTTTATTTTAAAAATTTATAACTATTATAATAAAAAAAAGAATAAACTAACTAAGATTATTTATAATATATTTTATAATACTTTTATAAATTAAGTAGTTTCTAAATATACTATATTTTTTACTTATATTTAATTATTAGTTTATATCTTTTTTTAATTTACTTTATTTTCTAGATTTTATAATGATTTTTTTATATTTTTTTTTACTTAAAATATAATAATATTTTTTAATTAATTATAGTATATTTTATAATACTTTAGTATTTAATTATTAATTATATTTAGAAGGCTATCCCTTTTATTTTACTAAATAGTATAATTTTTATTTAAAAAAGTAATATACTTTTACTTTATTAACTTCTTATTTATTAGAGTTATTATTAAGTTTTAGTATAGATAATTTAGCTTATTTACTAATATCTCTTAAGTTCTATTTTTTAAGTAAACTTATATAAAATATATTATATATTTAAAATAATTAATTTAATAAAGTAAGTTTATAAGCTTATTAACTAATTTTTTCTAGGACTTAAAAAGGTTCTAAATACCTAAGTAATAGCTTTTAATTTTATTTAAATTAAAGATTTTTTATACTTAAAGCTATAAAGTTTTCTCTTTTAAATAAGAATTCTTAGTATTTTTTATTAAAATATTTTAATTAAAACTTAATACTTTATACTTATTATACTTTTAATTATTATTAAAGTGCTTATAGCTTTTTAATATATTACCTTACTTTTAATACCTTTTCTTTAATAAGATTATTCTTAATTAATTAAAATATTAGATAGTAGCTTATTAAAGCTATATTTAGGCTTTTATTTATAGTTATATTTTTTATATTATTATATATAAATTACACTATCTTTAAGAGTATAGGCTATATATATTTATTATTTATTATAAAAATATATAAATAATATTCTAATATTTAGTTTACTTATTTTATTTAACTATTTATTTAAGAGTAAAAGGTAATAAATAATTAATACTTAACTTTAAATATAAAGCAAAGATTTAACTAAAAATTACTAATAAATAGTATTTCTTAATTAAAAATAATACTTATTAGTATACTAAATATTAACTTTATTTCCTTATAAAATAGTTCTATAAAGTTAGCTATAATAATTATATATAATACTAGTAAGAATACTATATATTTTATATATTAATTAACTATAACTAAAATAGTATTTATAAGGTTTTTTTTTTATATAGTTTAAGGGAGACTTATAATAAAATCTATAGAAATTTCTATTTATAGTTTTTTTAGCTTTAGAAAGTTTTAAAGCTTTTTATATAGCTTATATTATAATACTATTATTCTTTAATAAATTATATATAATTAAATACATTTTTTAACTTTAATATTAATCTTTAGCTAATAAAACTTTTTTTTTATAAGTTTAGAAGTTTATTTTATACTAAAATATTTAGCTAGTAAATTATTATAATAGATTTAGAAAATAAGATCTTTTAGAACTTTTAAATTAAGAATAAATATTTACTTTTAATATCTTAAAATACTTTATTAATTTAATAACTAATTTTACTTTTAATAGCTATAGAGATTCTTTATTTTCTCTTAGGTTTATATATTTATTTCTTATATAATTAAAACTATTTCTAATAATAACTTTTTATTATTTTAGTAATATAGGTCTTTATTCTTTTTTATTATTTTAACTATAATTTAGTTAAAAGTAAATAATAAGCCTAACTTCTTTATTAAACCTTTTTTAATAAAGGTTTTTTTTTATTTCTTTAGGGCTTTTAAGTTTTTATTTAGTTTTTTATTATATATAATTATATTAACTTAGGTAATCTTTTTCTAAAGCTTTTAAATAAGATTATATTAATTTTCTTTTTTTTTATATAATAATTAAGTTATTTTAATAGTATATCTACTAGATTTAATATACTCTTTTAATACCTAATTATAAAGTTATATAGTATAAGAAATATATACTAATATAACTAATATTTATTTAATTTAGGTATTTTTATAAATAATTATAAGTTTAAATAATCTAATAAGACCTTAATTTTATTTAAAGTACCTTTAATATAATATCTTTAATATTAAAATAATTTAATAATTACTAATATTTCTTAGTTTAATATATTATATTATACTTTTATAAATTATAATTTTCTTAACTAAAAAGTAATAAAGTAATACTTTCTTTTTAAATTAAATTATAATAAAATACTTAAAATAGTAAAATTTAATATATTAGCTTTAATTTAAATATTAGCTTTAGAATTAAAATAATATAATAAAAATACTTATATAAATGCCTTTTTAAGAGTTTTAAATATAATTTATTTCTAATTATTAAGTTTTATAAACCCTAGTTTTTTACTATCTTTACTTTCTTTTAATAATACTATTAAGAAAGTAGTAATTATTAAATATTCTTAAATAAAGTATTAGTAAAAATTATAAAAACTAAGAAAAACTTAAATATCTTAAAATATTCTTAGTTTAGGTTATTATATAATAATAGCTATATACTTTTTATTTATTTTAACTCTATTTTTTAATAGTATAAATTCTAGGAACTTAATTTATTCTTTATAAAACTTATATTTTAATTTATAAATATATAGATTAGTATTATATAATTATTTAAGAACTTATTTTAAATATTAAGTATATTTTTCTTATATTTTAGAGAATATTAAAATATTATCTAAATAAATAATATAAATTATATTATTAAGTCCTTATAATATTTAATTAATATAGTGCTAAAATATAGCTAGTATATTAGTTAATTTAAATAATATTACTAAATATTTATAGTGCTTATATTTAGTTTAAAATACTATTTTTTACTTATTACCTTCTTTAATTTAAATATAATAGTAAGCTTTTTTAATATTTAATTTAAATAAAATAATTACTTTTAATATTTAATTTAAAATTTCTATAATAAATAGTAATAAATATTAATTTTTAACTAAAACTTTATTTAAATCTTAATAATTAATATATAATTAAAGTAATTTATTTTTCTTTAAAATAAATAAAATTAGTGCCTTTACTAAGCTTTTTAAATATTAAATTTAACTAAGTTTTAGATTTTTATCTAAATATTCTTATAAGCTTTTTAGTTTTATTAGTAATAATAAGTAAATAAAACTATATAGTAATATTATACCTAGTTTTAATTTAATAGTATAATTAATGCCTTAATATATTAGTAAATCTTTTACTAATTTAGTTTTAAATATATCTTAAAAACCCTTTAATTCTTTTAAAATAGTATTAAAAACTATAGGTTTTTTTTAAGTATTATTTTTTTCTTTAAATAATAATAGTTCTATATTTTTAAATATTATAAATATATAAGTTAATATAGTAGCTTTTTTTAAGAATTTTTTAGTATTTAATAATATAAAATATTTTTATTTTAAATTAAACTATTACTAATATATAAAAGAATATAAGAAAATATTTAAATTCTTAAAAGTTAGTATTTTTAAAAGAATTAACTTTTCTTTAGTATTAATATTAATATATTATTAAATAACTTCTTTTTATATTTTTCTTAAGTTAATTATAAATAATAGTAGTATTTATATATTCTTTATATATATATTTTTACTATTTATTATTTTAATTAAATACTTATTTTCTTTTTTTTTCTTTAGCCTTTATTTTATAGCTAAGGCTAAATTAATTATATTAATCTTAGTATAAGTATTTAAGTATACTTTTACTTTATAAGTTTTTTATACTTAAATCTTAGCTTTAATCTTAAATTAAGATACTACCCTTAGTAGTATTTTAATTAAGTATTAGGTATTATACTTAACTTTTTCTTTTTTTTTAATTTTATTTTCTTTTTCTTTTTAATTATTATATTTATTACCTTTACTATAAGTTTTAAATAATTAAATTAAATATATTTTTTTTTATTATAATAGTAATAAGTAATAATTATTTTATTATTTTTTTTTTAAATACTTATTATTAGTTCTTTTTAAGTTATATTTTTTCTAATACTTCTTAGTACTTTAATTCTTTTTTAAATTATAATATTTATTTTAATAGTTATTTTTTTTTATAAAAGATGCTTAATTATTTATTTTTATTAAACTCTTTATTAATTTTTTATATTTTTATTAAGCTTATAAAGCTTTCTAAAAATATATAGCTAATTTTACTATTTTTTCTTAAGTTTTTAGTATAATTATAGCTAATAATTTAATATAATTATATAGCTTTTTTTAAAGTTTTATAAAATACTAAAGTACTTTTTATATTTTTAGTTCTTATAAAAAATATTTTTTAAGTAAGTTTAAATAAATATAAAAATCTTTAAAACTCTAATTTTCTTTTTATTTAATAATTTTAAGTTATTAAGCTAATTAAACCTTTTAATTATTTAAATTCTTAATAAATATATAGGTTTATTTAATAAACTTACTTTAATTATTTTTTTAATTTTTTTTTTTTTTAGATTCTTTATTAATAAAGTAATTTTATTTTAATTAATAATTAACTTTTATATAGTTATATACTAGAATAATCTTTTAATAATTCTTATAGTATTACTTAAGTACTTTATTAAAGGCTCTTTAAAAATTATTAATCTAATTTTTTTATTTTTAAAGATTAGTATTTAGACTAAGTTTTTTTATATTACTTACTTTAACTTCTTTTTCTTAATTACTTTATAAATTATTAAATAATTATTACTTACTTTTATATTATACTAAAGTCTAATAACTTTATAGTTTTTTTTAAAGTTTATATTTATAAATATAAAGATATTATAATTTCTTAAGCTATATAATTTATTATTAAACTACTTATTTTTTTATTATTATATTTTTAGTAATGCTTTTACTTTACTATAAATCTTAAGATAATAATTTATTTAGTTATAATATTATATAACTTTTACTATAAAGCTATTAATATAGTTTAATTATAATATTTTCTTAGGTAATTATATAATAAAAGTCTTAGAATATTATAATAGTCTTTTAAATAATAGTAATAATTAAGTAAGAAAATTATAGTTAGAATTAAATAAAAATTAAATAAGAAACTAGTATTATTACTAAACTAAGACTTATTTTTCTATCTCTTTTTCTTAGAATAAAATACCTTATTTATAAATAAAATTCCTTTTTAATTTCCTTTATAATTCTATTATAAATTATATATTAATTTAGTAGTAAATTTACTATAAAGTATAGCATAATCTATAATACTTTAATAATAGTTACTAACTACCTTACTATATTAGTCCTAATTTTACCCACTATAATCTAGCCTAATTCTAGCTAGATTCTTAGTTTAGAGTTGTCCCTACTATAACGGTCGTAATTAGTCACGCTTCGTTACGTAACAATTTCTTTTTTATTGATAAATTAGTATTATAACTTTACTCTTTAAGTACTAATAACTCTAATTTTATTAGCTATAATCTAAAAACCTATAATTTCTTATATTAATTAAGTTTTAAACTACTTTAATACTTTTAATTAAATAATCTAGATATTTTATAATATTTTTATAACTAATTATCTTAGTTTTATAAGTTTAGTTAGTTATAATAAGGTCTAACTCTAGGTTATAGCCTCTAATTATAAAATATTATAAGTAATAAAATAAGCTATATAAAGGCTACTTAACTTACTTTACTTAAGTAAAACTACTATTTATAATAAATAAAAAAGAGAATACTATACTATATACCTAAAAGTAAAGGTATATATATAAATATAGTTATTATTTTATTATATTTTATAACTTTTAATATATATAGAATTAGCTTTAAGCTAATAAAACTATAAAAAAGAAAGTTAGTTAGAGAAAGCTTTATTTAATTAAATAGTTTAAATTATTAGAAGTTAGAAATAATAATTATAAAGTAAAATATAAATAATAATTATGCTTTAGTAATAACTAGGTTTATATAAGAATAGTATTATAATAATAGGTACTTTTATACTTATATCTTAGAAAAGAAAAATAAAAAAATAGCTTAATTTTTTAACTATTTAAGGGTATAAGCCCTTTTTATAGTATTTAATTAAATAGTTTAACTATACTATACTAAGGTCTTACTCCCTTAGAAGCTATAATACCTTCTTCTAAATAACTGCAGACTATGTTCCTTCTGCCGCAACACAATAGCTAATATTTAGTAATATACTTTTAAATATTTTACTTTATATCTTTAAATTCTAACCTAACCTTTATATAAGACCTTTAATAAGATAAATTAAAACTATACCTTTTATAGCTATATTACTTATTAATATATAAAAATCTAGGATACTATAAATAAAATATAAGATAACTCTATATACTAAAATATATAGGAAAGTAAATACTAGTATTTATAAGACCTTAGAACTAATGCCCTATAAATAGTTTTAATATATAAAGAATAGGAAGTTTTTAAAGCTATACTTAATAAGAATATACTACTTAATCTTATAACTAATATTAACTATATAATAAATAATAGCTATAGGCTAGACTATAGAGATAGCTTTAGTTATAACTAAGGGCTAACTAAGAATAATAGGTTTATAGGTAATATAACTAATTTAAATAATATTAATATTAACCCTAATAGTAATATAGACTTTAGTAAAGATATAGAAAGTAATAATAGTAATAATAAAAGTAATAATAATATCTTAGGGGTTTTTAAGGACTAGAACTAGGGCTCTTTTCTTTTCTTATATAACTAAGTTTTCTTTTATATATTTTAGCTTAGAATAGGCATTTATTTTCTATATAGAGGGGACTTATTATAGTTTTAGTATATATAAAAACCTACTTAATAAAGGAGGGTTTTCTATATTAAAGATAAAAGAATTATTATTTTTAATTATATATATACTTAACTACCTAACTATAACTTAAGTATTATTCCTCCTTATAACCTTATAAAGCACTGTGCTTATTATGTAAGTGCTAACCTCTTATATGCGTCTTCTAGCATATAATAATTACTTTCTAATAATAATAGAGTTATTAATAACTATAAGAAAAAAGAAGAAGAATTCTTTTCTTACCTATACTATACTATACTATATATATATATTTATAGGTTATATACTTAGAGCATAACCCAGGTTCTTATATTATATAAGCTATGCCTATACCTTACCTGCCCTAGGCCTATTGTAGCCTAGCGCAGCCGCCTCTTAGGGACTAAGCTACTAGCTTAAATCCATTACACTACTCTATATTAAGAAATACCTTTATTTATTATCTATAAAATTAGAATATCTACCTCCCCTCCTACTTCTTTAAGTTATTTAATTATCTAATTAAATAGCTCTCGTATAAAAATAATAGTTTATATAGCTCTTATTCTTTTCTTTTATTATATTTCTTTAAAATAAGTAAATATCTTTTAGTATAGAGAGACTTATTATAGTCTATTTTATAAAGAAACCTATCCCTTAAGAAAGAGTTTACTCTTTAAATAAATTAGAAGAAACTATCTTTAACCTTATATATACTTAAATACCTAACTATAACTTAAGTATTATTTCTCCTTATAACCTTATAAAGCACTACGCTTATTATATAAGTGCTAACTTCTTACGTATGTCTTCTAGCATATAATAGAAGGATTAGTTATAGAAAAAGTAGGGGTTAGGAAAGCCCTTATCTTCCTTATAATAAGGCTAAGAAAAGTAGAGAATTAGAGAGGTTAACTAACCTAATAATATAAGCATTATATTAGCTTATTCTTTAGCCCTCTCATTCCGGCCCGTATTACATAGCTAGTCCTTATTGTGAGGGGACGCTCACAGAATCGGCAGACTCACGGAGTCGGCTACGCTTTCTGTTGCATGGTCCGATGGAGTGCGGCTTGCGTTTTTTTGGCTTTTTTAGGGCAGTGAGCTGACGGTGTTTGGGCGTGCACAAGACACTGGCACGGCTAAAATCAATGAGCATGACACGTTGACGGTCCTTACTCTAGCGAACATTGGCGCAATATTGGTCGTGGTGAATAACGCCCCAAGCTTGGATAGCGCACGATGCTTCATGCAGTGCCTTGTGGTATGCCATTTCATCCAGACTAGCTTTTGCCCGCTCTCTGGCCCACGACATGAGCATCATGTGAACGGCTCTCGAGCCGCCTGGTAAGATATAGCCCTGATTAAGATGAACTAGGCCAAGATATATAGGAATGTGCTATCCTTGAAGCGCCTTAAGTCGTGCATATATTTTACCCTCCTCCTGAAGTTGGGATAGATGTTCTGGTAGGACACCTTTGCCTATAAATGTATAGCTATATGGCCTAAGTTTAAATTTAAAGAACATGCTAAGTGTTCCTGCTGCGGTCTAAGTCTTTATTTGGTGGCAATTTCGGTACAGTTCTTTACGTAGACGCTTGTGAATCAGGCCATGAAAGTTTTCGACAACTAGAGGGTGGCATGCTCCGCCTCCTGCAGCGTTGCGATGCAATAACACGTTAGGGCAACTGTTATTGAGTTTGAACCCCTGTTTAAGGCCCAGCAGACAAGCTTGCGTACAGTACTGCCTTGTGAGTGGCGACGTCGGGACGTTGTTGTCAGAACTGCTCTCTGGAGGACCGCCTTTTCGTTTGACAGACTCCAGTGCAGCTCGCACAGGGGGCAATTCGGCGTCCGGTTCATCCTCGATCTCGTTAATGCTGTCGAGTGACTCGGGAGGCCTGGATGAACTTGGACGCAGAGGAACTCTTCGACTGGCCGGAGCTGCTGTAGAGATGAAATCTGGATTTTTGCTGGATGACGAGGCTGTCTGCGCGAACGATGAATTCGAGGAAGAAGGCGTAGTCTCTTCGTACGGTTCTGGCTACCTGTTTAGCACATTATCCACATCCTTTAGAAAGGCGTCTAGTAAAGCACCCTGAAGCGCATCAGACTCTAGGCTCAACAGTAAGAAGGCGATCGTCTGCGCCAGAGCTGTACAGTGAATTTCGTCGTGCCATCCCTCAGCAGAGAGATTACCCACATCCTCACCAGGTACGCATGCGTGACAATACAACGTCTGCGGATCATCTCGGTCGAAGTATATAAATAAGGAGCATTCAGCTGCTGTAACACGGCCGTATGTGGTACCGCTGTTGACCATGTAGTGGAAAACTTGAACCATGGCCGTGGCGATGTGTTCTTCCGCACGAAGCCGATCCTTGTCGACGTCCGCCCTGGACTTCTTACTGCTGGTCTGTCTAATGACTTCCGCAAATAATGTCTCCTTTAAAACAGCCTCTTTCACATATTCGGCGGCGACTTTATGAGCTGCCTCAAAGTCAGAAACAAAAGCTATGCTCTTGTGTCGATCAGCTCGTATCCGGAAGGTATTTTCGTAAGGAATTATTCGACGATACTGCACAATTCGCTTGGATGCCACCTGCTTTTTAAGTCTAGTCGGTATGCATGGCGGCAGCTCCTCGTCGTCTAATTCCTTATCGCTGTCTGACAACTGGAATTCCTTAGTCTCATTATTATATTCCCGGGGGCTGTTTAAGAATTGAATACTGCTGAATTGATATTTTTTACAAATATTCGGAAGCTTTTGTAACTGATGGAAAACTCGAGTGATGGCGCTAGTCACGTTGTTGTCAAAACGAACTACCGTTCTTTTGTCAGTAGCTGGCCTTTCAGCGATATCGTACCCCTGATATTGTGTTACTATTTCAGCAGGGAATAGGCGCTTCTCTGTAAAAGCCTCTCGAATGACCTTGAGATGTTGTTGACATAACGAGTCGAATGCTGGCCACGGGAGAATCCGTTTAGGATAGAAATTTCCTTCGACTCGCGTATATCCTTTTGTGAAGACAGCTTTTTCGCCAAGTTTAAAGTTCTGTTGGAGATGAACATGGCAGTTTCGCATATATTCGTCGAATGTAGTATGTTGGCTTTCGCGGCGCGCCTGCAATTGCGTCTTTATGTCCTGTAATTGCGTCTTTTTGTCCTGTAATTGCGTCTTTATGTCCTGTAATTGCGTCTTTTTGTCCTGTAATTGCGTCTTTATATCCTGTAATTGCGTCTTTTTATCCTGTAATTGCATCTTTTTATCCTGTATTTGCGTCTTTTTGTCCTGTAGTTACGTCTCGTTATCCTGTAGTTGCGTCTCTTTGTCCTGTAGTTGCGTCTCTTTGTCCTGTAATTCCGCGAGAAGCCTTTCGTTCTTGCGTTTAAGTCGTGATATTTCTTGGTCCGACATGATGGTTGAGTTCAGGTTAGATTGGCGCTATATGGGTTGGGGCAGTCGTATTTGTAGGGACGTTTGGGCGAGATTTCGGTGGTCTAAGGAGCAAGGAAAAGAATATGTATGGGCCTGAGAGACCTACGATAACAGGTTAGAATTTAAGAAAGAACCCTGCTGGTCAGATATACCGGCCGTTATGTTATTTACGCCCCCCACAAATGCACTAATAACCAACTAACATATGCAGATGTAGATGCAGATGCATAAGGCCCCAATATGCTTACATTGGCTGATAGAATGTATACCCCGCCTTTACCTTTTAGGAGATAAAGCTCTACCAAGCGTCTCAAGGCGGCTGAGCTGGCTTGACGCGCGCCGCTAATGTGCTGCTGCACCGAATGCCTATTCGCCCAAAAATTGTGAGTAGTCTAGTGGCCTGATAATATCTCAGGGCTTGAGTGGGCCGACAATGCCGGTCGAGACGAAGGGTTAAAACGTTGTCATTCAAGGGGTGCATTGTCAAGTGGTGCATTGTCAAGGGGTGCCTTGTATCGTTTTCTCAGTGACTCACTCTTACGTCACACGAAAGCCCAGCGAGCTCCACTACTCTCTCTTCTCTCCATGATATATCACTCACTCTTTACTGTTTGTCTCCAGTCATTCTATGGCATTAAATCTCTCAAAATTTATCTTGTCACACCCTTCTAGCATATCTCACTAAAAAGGCCGTCATGCCTGTTATCCGCGTCGGAACTTCCTCCCCCAGCACCGACTCCACCAAGGCTGCTACCCTGCGTCAACTCGCCGATCTAGCTAACAGGGCTGCTGCTCAGTCCATTGACATATTATTATTACCAGAAGCTTATATTGGGGGCTACCCGCGCGGTACCGCCTTTGGCTGTGTAGTGGGCAATAGGACTAATGCAGGCAGAGAAGAGTTCGCTCAGTGCTTCGACGATGCTGCCGATTTGGGAGACACGGTAGGTGATGGGGCCGGGGCTGGCCAAAGGTGGATACGTCGGGAGCTTACCGGGAAGGGAGATGGGAATATGCGGGGTGATGGTACCCGAGAAGACCTGGAGAACATTGCGCGGGAATCAAACGTGTTCCTTGTGACTGGTATAGTCGAGAAATCTGGTGGAAGTATCTATTGCAGCGTTGTCTATGTGTGTCCGAAAGCAGGAGTTGTCGGAAAGCGTCGGAAGGTGATGCCGGTTTGTGGCTACTCCCCAATGCATCGCTCACATCAGGGCTACAATAAGACTCACTTTGGTATTCCAATACAAGACAGGGACCGAACGACTTCTCTGGGCCCAAGGATGCCCTTCTACTCTGCGAGCCATCTCAACAACCATTCGCGGCACTCGAGTCAATTTAGCCGCTGCGATCTGCTGGGAAAATTATATGCCTCTCGTAAGGCAAGCCTTGTATTCTCAAAACATCAATTTGTACCTGGCCCCTACATCTGATGGCCGCGACGCATGGCTCAGCCTCATGCGTACTATAGGGATTGAAGGCCGTTGTTTTGTAGTCAGCAGTAACATGGCCATCAGGCAGGATGCCGACGCCATGTCGATAAATTCGCGAACGGCGCCGGCCCGCAGTAGAGCGAGGCGCAATTCTATATTCACAGAGGAAACATTCGAGATTGCCCTGCCCTCAGCAGGTCTGCCGAGGCGTAGAAGGAAGAAGTCTGTGTTTGATGAAGATGGCAATGTTATTGTTTTGGGCTGCGAAGAAGAGAACGGCGAGAAGCCTGGTGATAGTGACCTAGTCGTTGCCATAACGCAGGCCAGCGCGCAGGGTGCAGGCACAGGTTGGATTTCCCGTGGTGGTTCGTCGATCAATGATCCTTTCGGTAATGTTATAGCCGGCCCGCAGTGGGAGGACAATACCGGACTGATTTATGCAGATATCGATCTGAGGGACTGTATTCGAGGCAGGCTCGACATGGACACGGCCGGGAGCTATTCGCGTAACGACTCGTTTCATTTGACTGTCCGGGGATTGGACCTTGACCCATTGCCCTATTGAGGACTGATGTACCAACGGAGCTTTCGGGCTGACATATTGACGAGATATAGCATTCATATGGATCTGACGACAACGATCGTTCGGCTCAGCTCTCAATACTTTTTATTATGCTATAAATTATGATGCCATAAATTATAACCATAACTTGATCGTAAAACAAGCATAACAGAGAAAGAAGAGTTAACAATGCAATATTAGGATGCGATAAATTACGTGGAAAGGTTTGTGCATAGACCTGCTGATCAGTCCGTCTTGTCACTTGATTGCCGTGGTCGCTGACACGGTCTCCTAACCTTCTCCGCTGCATCGCGAACCTCACTCTCGGCCTCGTCTTGTTGTCTTTGTCGCTCCAATGCTGCTTGGGCGAGAATATCTCTTCTGCTCATGCCGAGGCCCTTATTTCCGGCACCTCCAAGCACAAATTCACCACCAATCCATCCTCCCTCGTCCTCGTGACTATCTTCTTCCGTGCTAGTCTGACCCAAAACAGTATACCGGGATGTCTCGCCGATTGTTTGCCCGCCGGATTTCCAGTCAGCGGCGTCAACTTCTCGTTCAATCTGGTGGCAAAGATCCCAGAAGTGCTGATCGTGCGGCCCGTGAACATTGTGTGCCAGCTCATGGCATAATGTCCTACGAATTGTTTTGTAATCACGATAGCCATCATGCGCATCTGTTCGAAGACGAAGCTCAATTACTTCGCCTTGGTTTCGGTTGAGCCCAAGTATTCGCGAAGTGCCTTGATGGGTGGCTTGAGTGTGTAATAACGGTTCCATTTCAGTAAGTAAGGACACCGTAAATTTGTGCTTCTTCATGGCGGCTCTGATCCCAGGGTCCTCCTTCAACCTCATCAAGAGAAATTGACTCCTCTCAGGACGAGGAAGCCCGTTGAGGGGCCGCACCTGGAGGAAGGTATATTCTGCTTGGGCGTATGTCCTCAAGATTGATTTTCTCTCTCCCTTAGTACTTCTTTTCTGAGCTATACGAGCTGCATTCCGTTGCGTGACTTTATCCGCCAGATTTTGCACAGCTTGCACCTCGGCTACACCTGAGCCCATGAGGGCCAATGTCTTGTGCTGCAGAGTGCTGAGTGCTGTGTACGGTTCTTTGAACGGCGCTTTGAGTAGAAGGCCTTTGGGAACGAGAATTTTTTGGTTGGATTGGGGAATGCCAAGGCTTGTGGCAATCTCGTCGAATAAGTCAGGCACTGTAGCATCGTCGGGAAGTTGAAATGCATAGTTCTGCTTGCGATGAGTTACATTGATGGTGATCCAACCTGACTCAGACTCGTCCGAACCGATACCTGTATGGCCAAAGCAATCCTGCAAATCGGTCATGATAATTGAGAACAATGGCAGCCAGCGAGCGTATCGAGCTATACTGACGCAACAAAAGGAGCGCCTGGTCTGCAATGTGTCGGGATTCGACAAATGTTGTCTTAGATGTGATAGTCAATGCGCCAGCTGGAAAATCACGTTTGACCTGATTGTTTCCTTAGGTAGTGCTGGAGGGAACAATAACAACGTGATCGAGCTTGTCACCATAAATGCTTGTGAAATACAGTCAATTTCTGGTCAGATACTCATTGCTGAGTACTTAGTAAGTACTAAAGGGACGACCGAAGAAGACGAGCGAATCCAGTGCATTTGTAATAGCGTCATGGCGGCCGATGCGCAAGAGGCTGCGCCACACCCCACAGCATCAGTGTGGCGACTTTTGAACTAGCGTCTTGACTCGGATTGCTCTTGCCTCTATTGATGGCAATTTAGCGGCTTTCATATTCCATCCTCAAGTGTGTCGAACAGTCTCGCGTGTCTGCCTTTCTATTTCCTTTTTTTATTCTCTAAAATTCCACTTTTTCAAGTGACGCGATAATACCTAGTCGCATGCCAAGATTCGAAAACACGTAATTGAGATATTTCCAGATTACGAACCACCACCAGGAGGCTAGATCTCCCTTGAGCGGCGCATCAAAATTCCGCAACAATCCGGAGTCTGACTCCAAACTCTAGCTCCACAGCGTCCGTAATTGTTCACAAAAAAGACACTTTTTCTTGCCAGAACAATGTGACAAGATGTCTCCAAAACTCTTCAGCTCGGCTGCTACTTGGACTGTATTTCTACCATCATCAAAAACCACATTTTCGCCTTCTCGTGTTGAACGCTCCTTCATTACAGAGGTCAAAGTAGTTATTGAGGCCGCGATGGCGATGTGATCGCCATGAAGCTGATTGGGATCAGTGCCTTCGCAGCTTCAGTGGGCATCCCAGGCTTAGATGCATGATGGGTGACTGTTTGCTCAACGCGCACCGAGTCTTGATAAATATACGGGGGTCTGAGGTTGCGGTGATAGAGTGCTAAGTGGCGGGGCATGTAGAGGTGCAAAATCACCTTAAGTCTGGTACAAATGGCTGGGCGTGTGCTCGCCGGGTTGGGGAGAGTCAATCTGGCCGACAGATTTTCCGCGTCGTGTCCTTTTCCTGTGTGCCCGCCATTTAACACTCATTGGCTGTCAGGCTCGCCTTGCCTTGCTTTGCGCAGTCCTACCAACCGCCGTCTGCCCCCGACACTTTGACATTCGCTATCCACTAAACTCCAGCATCTTCTTGCAATTGAAAGGTCCACAAGCAGCGACGTCAGGGCAATTTTTGGCTTCTTGCTGATCCTGTAATCCCAATTGTCTGCTAAGGAACCAAACCGTCATTCGACCGCGGTTCGACACTTCAGAAAAATGGTTCTCAACATCTTTCGCGTCGCCGGTTGGTTTTCTCCCAAACTCACTCCACTATGGAACAGGACGCTGCCGTGCGAAGTATCTACACTATTTTACTTACGGTTCTTCTCTAGCGGATTTTTCGCATCTAGGGAGTATATTTATTCTCCTGCATAAGATGGTTCAGCTCAATGTATGCGACGATTGCCCTCGTCGTGAATTGTGATGCCGCCACCCCTTGGACGTCCCCTAGACTAACCTCCGTTAGAGCTGTTCTGGGATTTCATTCAAATCACAGGCTCTGTACATGTTTGTTTATGTGACTCGCTACCTTGGTACGCCTCCGGTCCTCGACCATTATCGACTAAACGTCTAGTTCCAGCTTAACCAGCAGCACTGACAATGGACATGCAGATATATTCTCGACGGACAGCTGGTACAACTTATTCTTTAAGATCACATTCATCGGCTCTCAGGGCTACATCATCTACCTCATGACCAATGCGTACAAGCCTACGAACGATCCTAATGTCGACACGTTTCGCGTACAATATCTCCTAGCCGGTGCTGCCATCCTCGCCGTCCTCGTCCCGTACAAATACACTTTCTCCGAGATTCTCTGGGCCTTTTCCATTTGGCTTGAATCGGTAGCCATTCTGCCGCAGCTGTTTATGCTTCAGAGAACTGGCGAGGCTGAAACCATTACCACGCACTACCTTTTCGCTCTCGGAAGCTACCGAGCTCTGTACATTCCTAACTGGATCTATCGATACTTCATGGACACCAAGTACAAATTTGATTGGATTTCCATTGTCGCTGGAATTATTCAAACTGTTCTGTACAGCGACTTTTTCTACATTTACTACACCAAGGTACTCAAAGGCAAAAAATTCAAGCTTCCCGTCTAGGAAAGAAAATCTGGTCTATAATGGGGGGGGGGGGTTCTCAAAGGTCACACGGCTCATGTCAATGATTCCGTTCATTTGCGTCGCCCATGTTGCCTCTCGATTCTTTCCTTATCTGGAGGTCTACAGAGGCCTGCATGCCGCAGAGTCCATGGACGACAGAGCTGAGCATCACAGAATCCGGAAAAGCTTACGAAAAAAACGAATGTACCGAATATAAATGAAACACGTATCGTGGTGGCGTTATGGACAAAATTATTTTTTGGGTCATGACTTTGCCGTTCAAATAAGTCGAGTTGACAAGGTTTGCGGCTCGGCGCAGCGACAACAGGCAGTGCTTTTGTAAGTATATAGGTGGGTAGAAAGTACCGGGCTATGTGCCTGCCTTGACAAAAAGGATTCCAACTACAGTAGTTGCAATGTGAAGGACATCGATTATTACAATAAAAAAAAGTACTACTCGTGTTCATTCTGATTTACTTCACCCCCTTGTCTGATAAGCAATGAGAAAAGCCGAGTATCCCTTATTGACGCGAGAGCTATTCGCATATATCGCATGTGAAACTTCTAGCTTCTAGGCTCTCTGTCCACGGCGAGAATAAATAGGCTGCGTTGTACATAGTCTGTGGCCTCGAATATTCACGCAAGGGGAGGTATCTCCAATACAATTAGTTTGAGTTGTTGGGGGGGGGGGGGGGGGGAATATGTATATATATATATATATATATATATATACGTTTCTTATTTCCATCACTCAAAAAATAGTCTTTTAATCGCTTACTCACTATTAATCGGGAAAACTTGTTAAAGATACCTCCACTTGCCTAAGTGCTCGAGGCTACCCTCTGTGTGTGATTGCTTGAGAGTGTGTCACGTGACTGCACGCGCATCGTGTGACGCGACCGATTGACTATCTGACAGGTTGTTGCCCATGACTTCATAAAGCAGCGCAATCCTAATCTACAACAACCCTGCTCCTCATAATGACTGGCGACGCTCCCGGAACGTCCGATTCGCACCATAGCGCTCAGAACGGCAATGTTGATAGGAACGGGCATATAGAAGGTCTTGAAGTGCATGTTGGACCAAATCCGCCACCTGAGATCGCACCACCCCAAGATCCTAAATTACCAACGCGCAAGGATATATCTTTGCGAGAGTTCTTGCATAAAATTGATGATTACGCCCCCATAGTAAATATTGATGTTCCTGTCTCAACCGTTAGAAGCTTTTTCACTAACCTGCTTATAGATACCTGACGCCGTCACGAACTACTACATGACCAAAGCTGGTCTGCCACCACCACCACAGACCGATCCTCGTCTGGCCCGCCTGCTCGCTCTCGCCACACAAAAGTTCATCGCAGACATTGCTGCAGACGCGTATCAGTATAGTCGGATTCGCGCGTCTAGCAATACAAACAACCCTATGGGCACGCTTGGTGCAGCAGCAGGCTTCCCCATTCCAGGCCAGCAAGCCGGTCAGCCAGGCAATAAAGATCAAAACAAGGGTGCACCATTAGGGATTCAACGTCCTGGATATGGTGGTGGTGGTCAAGGTGGAAGCCAGAATAGAACAGTGCTGACGATGGAAGACCTGGGTATGGCGGTCGGGGAGTACGGCGTTAATGTTAAGCGAAGCGAATTTTATCGCTAGATGACTCCACTTGCGACTGGAATAACATGGGAAATTGACATGATTTGCGAGGTCTTGATATTTGGGTTTGGGGATTGGTGTTACGGCGTTTGGACATGTCACCATACATTTACGTTCTTGTTCTCGTTTGCTACCAGTGGTAGATGTGCCCGATAATGATGACCAACCTGGGTCATCGTTCTCTGAGATTCTCTTTGAATCTTTTTTTTTAAAGAAAAAATTGATTCGCCGCGTTTTACAATAATGTTGTACAAGCTGCCATGTTCGTTTCACATCCATAACCAGAACTGTTTCTGTCCATAGCAGTTACTTTCTATTCCAAATATTCGGTTTACGAGTCCTGTTTATGTTTTAGTGATGGTTTCTTCCAATGGCTGGGACTAACACTGAACGACGAAACGTACGGCGAAAACTCTCCAAGTTTGTGGCCTACCATATCCTCTGTTATTGTTACCATGTGATAATCCTTGCCATTGTGAATCTCGAACTGTAATCCCACGAAGTTGGGTAGTATGGTGGCGGATCGAGCTTGGGTTCGCACGGGAGGAACCTTGTCGCCTTGCTTTTTGGGGAAAACGATTGGCAGACTGCGCATTGATTTAGTAATTCGCATGAGCGAGCATGGTTTCGATCAGAATTCGTACGGCACAAGATGGGGTCCTGACGCAATGAATGAGGTCAGAAATTGTATGTTCACAATTTGTGTGTTTTATATCTTGCATACCTTTCCAAACCGAGCGCTTGAGCAGTGCTCTTGTTGCTTGCATTTTTGAGTTCGGTGTTTTTCTTCTCACACGTTACCTGGAAAATGAAGTCTGGCGACCCGACAAGCACGTTCGATGTCCTCTTTATCAGTCACGTGATATAATACGTAATCGCTCCGTGCTTCAAAATGGTACGTTCAAAATAGGCTACAGATGCCTGGCATATTTTGTCCTGGGTCTTTGCAACTTCCACTGCAATGTCAATCAATCATTATTCAATGCTCCCAAGGCGAGCTAGCATGGATTAGCCTGCACAAAAGTTTCCTTTTTATTTACCCCGCATATCCATCTTCTTTTCTTCAAATCACTCATGCATGATGTTTTGTCGCCGGGTTGTTGGAGCAATATTGATTGTTCTTGATTGTAGGGTAGCCCCAACTCTGTCACGTGGCGTCCAACTTTGCCTTCGCAGGAGTGCGAACACTAGGGGTGGTCTGCGACCGAAGTGGACAGATTCGTCGGTACTGTGATAATCGTCCGCATGGACCCTTTGTGTTTCTGCCCTTTAAAACGACTAGACCGAAATTCGAGAGGCTTATGAGCAAAATTCTATACACTTGACCAAACCTTAAGCCAGTAGCTTTCTCCGTCATCTAGGAAACGGCGATTCATTGCCAATTTCGATCACCCTCCCTCACACAACAAGACCAAGGCCGTTGTTCGTCATACCAGCAAGCCGTCATTGACCAACATATAAATATCGATCGTTCACCTTCTTGTTGTACAGCGCCAATACAACGGATAATCCGAATGCAGCGCCTTATATAGATATTTTGGCCTAACTCTACAGACTCGAAATTTGAATCCTCGTTTCAATGCCCGGCGCGACGGCCTCGGGAGCGAGCACGGGGCAAGGCTCGGCTCGATACCACGAACACAACCAAGGAAATCAGGGGCGTACATTCACGGCCGAGCAGAAAGAAGCTGTTCTACGCATTCGAAGATGTAGTGCCACAGCTTTCTATGATATTCTAGGTCTCGAATCTACTAAAACGACCTGCACTGAGTCCGACATCAAGAAAGCCTACCGCAAACAGTCATTATTAACCCACCCAGACAAAAATGGGTGTGAGAATGCTGACGAGGCGTTCAAGATGGTCAGTCGAGCCTTTGGCATCTTGGGAGACAAAGAAAAGCGTGCCAAGTACGACAAGTCAGGAATCGATCCGGATAGTCGATTCGCAAGTGCGCAAGCGCAGAACCCTTTTTCCGGATTTGCCGCACGACAAGCATCTGGGGGCACGGGCGGCGGCGGCAGATGGGACGAAGAATTGAGTCCAGAGGAGATGTTTTCCAGATTTTTCGGTGGCGGCGGCGCTGGTGGTTGGGGCGGAGGTGAGCCTACAAATTTTTGTGAATAGCATTTTGTGCTGTCATATATACTAACAACCTGATGAGCTTTTGATACCGGTCCTCAATTCGTCTTCAATTTTGGCGGTGGACCAGGCATTCGGGTACACCAATTCGGCGGTGCGAGACCGAGACGACGACCTCGAGAAGCACATGGAGAGGAACAGCAACAACAAGGTGGCATTCAAAATCTGATAGCGCTCTTGCCGATTTTAATATTCTTCATCCTCCCCATGTTATCGTCCTTATTCACTGGCAGCTCGGCAAGCTCAAAAACTCCTAAGATGTACTGGGATACCCCTCAGCCACCTTATACCGAGGGTCGCACCACTCCAAGGCACAAACTCAATTACTTTGTCAATCCCAAGGACATCCAGTCATATAGCACATCGAAGCTTTCGCAATTGGACAGGACCGCCGAGGCGAATTTTCTCCATTTCTTGCAAAATCGATGCGAGCATGAAAACATTATCCAGCGGCGAATGCAGGAAGACGCTACTGGCTGGTTCTATGAAGATGTGGAGAAGATGTCGGAAGCGAATGCGTATCCTAAACCTCATTGCGATAGATTGAGATCACTGGGACTCATCCGCTAGCGGATGTGTATGTTTTCTGTCTTGCGATGATGATGAGCAGCATACTTAGATATAACCACATTGTGTTCCCCCAGAATGCGCAACGACCTAAAGCGTTCCTGATATGGATGAAAGCCTTGGAGTTTGGCGGGTATTTATTTTGCCCAATTACATTGGCGATGGTGATTCTCTAGACTTAATTGTGCATAAAATTGTTAAATTTATTAAGCTAAGGAAAGGAACATAGCAGACAGGGAGCGTTGAACTAAGAACTGATAACAAGGTGACTGTAATGCCAGGCAAGACAGTTGTGTTCTTTTTTTTTTTTTTTTTTTTTTTTTTTTTTATCATGAGCCGCATTGCGAGTAATGCTTTATATGCTACCGTGGCGTAAGATTCGCACAAAAGCATATGCTCTGTTTTCCAACTAGCCTAGTCCGTCTCAATCCTCGCGTAAAAACTCGGTCGTTCCTATCTTGGAAAGTTCAGAGCACTCCTGTCTGTCTTGCCATGTCTAGTATATTGCCCACAACCCGCTCCACGTCGTCTGTTTTGATGGGCAGTCTATGTCCTTCATTCCATTCCACCAAGCGGGCCGGCCCAGGCACACAATATAAGTCCAGCAGTTTCTTGTGTCTCTCTATCCCGGGATCTTGCAATCCATGTACGTGCAAGGTCGGAACGTCCACCACATGATCCCCATGCGGTGCGTCGGGCCAATCGTCAAATGAATGACCGAACATGGTCGTGTCAGCTACATGTCGCGACAGATGAGGCAGCCTCTCATCCAAGTGAACTATGGGCGCACTCCCCGCCATAATGACCCCAAACTTGAAGTTCGTCTTTGCTTCATCGGGTCCCAAAAGTGATTCTGCCTGCTGTTGTGCCCACAGCAGACTGATGGCGATCTTGGCACCCTGCGAAAAGCCAAGCACACCGACCCATGCCCCGGAACCGTCATCTCTCTCCATGGCCATGAGACACGAGTTCATGATGGCGTGGGCGCCAGCCGCACATGTCGGATTGGGTTGCTGATCGTTGTTCCACGGTAGCCAGCAGTAAAACGGTCCGAATTCGCCGTAGACGGGGACAATATCTTTGTGTGCAGCAGAGGGATATGGCGCGTCCATAAAGACAAGTCGGAACGTGCGCGCGAGCTGGTTGATGATGGTCCGACACTGGAGACGGAAGACGCGACCGTTGACGCCCCCGCCGTGGAGACATAAGATGCGTGGCAGAGAGAGGGTATCATCATCGACGTGTTTTGTCATGCTGGGCAACGTAGAGGTTGAATGCCTGAGTTGAAGAATGGGGCAATCAATGACCAGCAAGACGTGTCCCTGGTGTTTCACTGTGGCTGCATGACAAGTCAGTGCAGGCAGGGGTCTAGATGTCGAAGAGGTGCCGGTGCTGGGAACATTCATTTGAATCCTCCGATGCGCTGGTCGATATTGTACCGCCCAACCCCGTCCGCTAACACGGGGTTTTTCCCTCGACTCTGCAAATTGCGATGGTTATTCGGAGACGTACCATAGATTTTACATATTTTGCGTGCTGCCCTCTCGGGAATCAGGACTTATTCTTGAAACAATGATCATTATTAAATTAACGCTAATGATGAATATAGCCAAAATGTGCGGTGCTGCAACGTGTGCTTGCCGCGATACTTTATAATTCCCATCATCACCGGTCGGCGGCTAGGCCAGGTATATACATATAAGTCAGGGTTTTTAGTAAGAATGGAAAATGTCGTGTGGCGGAGAAATGGCTTTCTCGCTTTCTTCCTCCTCCCCCCTCCTTCTTGCCTCACCTCCCATCGTCCCGAGCTTCCCCTCGTCCTCTGTCCCAGGCAGGCTCGCATGAGAAACAAATGCCAGGTAAATTAGTCGTGCACGCGGATACTTCTTTGCCACATGTTCTGAAGTCAAAGTCTTCTTAGTGCACGTATGACGCGTCAAAATAGTACTCTGACTTGAAGTTGGATCCCAGAATGTCACTCATGGTCATTGGCGTCGTGAACATTTGCGTGAAATTTGATCTCTGACCAGCTGCGCCAGGGCCAAAGTTCTGATATTCGGCAAAGGTGACGTGTTCTGTGTGCCAATTAGAACGCGACTTGCTCCACGTAGACCAGCCTTTGGGGTTGATGACATTGCTCATCTCGGAGCGCTGGAAGACGACACGAGCATAAGACCTCCAAGGTCGGCCCAGATAGTACGAGGCTACTTTGACTTGCTGGTTGGGAGCGGCCCCGATCTTCGCACGATTGAATACGTAGAAATTGGGGTTTTGTTCAGAATCGCGTCCGGAAGCAGTGATGTGACCAACAACGGTCGGAAGCACGCCGATTGTGCATCCTTCGAACCACGCGGTGGCATATTGTCCAAAGACGAAGTCAGTGGCGCCTTCAAGATAAGAATTGACATAGAGTTGCTTTCCGCTTTGCGCAAGGATAGTGTCTTGGAAGCCTTTGAACGAACAACCGTAGTAGCCTTGGTTCTGTGGGGTGTGAATGAGTACTTGGATTCTTTTCTTATTCTCATTTATATAAAACAAAACAAAGGTGAGAAATGCAACGCAACGCGAGGGGCCGGTCACTTACAGTTTCGGCGGCCGACAGAGCAAGTGCCTGCGATCCCTTGCCAAAGCTATTCACAACGTTGACGTTGTATAATTTGAAGTTGGGGCTCGAGGCTCGTAGGGTCGCAGTTTGATCATTATGCAGGTTTTCCTTTTGGCTGTGGCCCGCCACAATAGTGACTTGGTTCGCTTGGTAAGAGGACGCATCGGTGGTGTAGCCGTAGATGGCGAGCGGGCCGTTCAACTTGTTGATGGTGAGCTGTTCGTGATATGTTCCGGCCTGGACGAAGATGCTTTGCTCTGCCGTCGTTGAGGTGAGAGCATTGACGGCTGCTTGGATGGTTCCATAATGACCGGGGCCGACGATGAGTGCCCCTTGGGGGGGAGTAGTCCGGCCATTTGCGAGAACGGCAGTGACCAAGGCCAGCGCGGCTGTGAAGGAGGGAAACATTGTATTGGCTGGCACGAATCGACTTGTGGTCGTTGTTGCTTTCTCTTTTCTAGCCAAGCCAATGTGGTCCTGATGGAGCTCTGGAGCGGAGGATGGTAGGAGAGTGGTGACGACCTGTTTATAACAGAGTTTATAACAGAGGATGGAGGAAATTGTCTTTGTCGTCTATAGCGAGCTCAGGGTGCGTCTAGCGCGAATTGGAATTACAGCGATTAATTCAGCCTGATAGGAAAGAGCGGCGTGCTGAAAGGGAACTAGTGGACTAGTGGCCCTGTCCAGCCTGGTCTGGATCTTGTCTTTATCTTCGCCTGGTCTGGTCTGGTGCGGTCTGGTGCGTTCTAGTCTCCTGTGTCCTGTCTTCTGTCTCCTGTCTGTTGTCTGTTGTCCTTGGATTTGCCATAGCACTTTGAAAAATGAGCTGAGCGTAGAGTCATGCGAGCTACGATTTAAGATTGAAGCGGGACCTGCTCCGCCTTTGATGGTGATTGCCGGACCGGCGAATTGCCTCCTGGCAGAAGATTCCATCTTCTAGGCCACCAGACTGGCCGATGTGGAAAGACAAGACATATCAGACAGTGTTGGCCAAGACCAACTCCAAAACCCGAAACTCCGATTCAGTGTGAAACATCATCGAAGAGGCAGAAAGCATGGGAAAAGCGTCAAGACCATATCGATGTTTGGAAATGCATCAATATGAAACCACCTGATAGAGCCCAAATTACACAAGTACATACAGCCTAAAGAGCGTTCGTAGTCGCTCCGCTCCACGCCACGACGCCATGTAATCTCGGCTGACTTTATTGTATGTACATACTATGTATGCACATATAGTCATGGTACGAATGCAATGTGTTGGGTCAAGAGACGACCACTTGATACAAGACGACATGATTGCTTCGACTGGCAGTCACCAAGAGGAGTGCAAACGGCGACGTGCCCGCTTACGTCGTACCCGTAGACCTACTTAGTGTTCCACACTAAGTAGGTCTACGGGTAACTGAAGAGTAATGAGAGAAGAGAAAACGGCAACAAGTGCCTTCGTAGTTGTGCATACGGCAAGCAGCATACAGTCTAGCCCTTGGAATGATCTGACAACTCTACTTATAGGGGGCCTCGCCGGAGATTTGAAGCCAATCAGACTAGGGCCGGTTGAATACCCCTACTAATTCTTCTAGACAGGATTATGTATGCTAGATTGCTAGGTAGTGGGGGAGAGGAGCGAAAGGAGCTGTAGCGGAGCATGTATAGTTGTCAGATCATTCACGGGGTGCACTGGCTTCCATCAGATCCCGACTAGACCGACCAGACGCGTTCCTGCGTCTGGGAGGGGACAGGGTAAAGGGGGCAAAGGGGAAGTGGGTGTGGTCCGCCAACCGAGGGCATATCCAATCCATGGACTCGCTCGACTAAGCACATACTACCAGGCTATTATTGTTCTGACCGGAACCTCTGTACCTGCAGACCCCCTTAGTGTTCCACTGAAAAAGGAGGTCGTCTGCAGGTACAATGCAGGGGCACATCGTATGTTGTACATCATACATATGTATGTATGTACATATGTATGTACAGTGGGTGTACATGTGTATATTGTCCACCAATGTCATTGGAATCGAGCAAGTTCGCCTTTCGCGGAATCTATTTGACGAATCTACTGGCGAGGCAGCTTATAGCAGTAGATGCAAATAACCAGAGGCTCTGATCCTAGCACCTGGGAGACTTCTCAATGGACGTGGCAGTTGCGCGTAGCTCCAGTAGCACCACAAAGCCTTGACCGGGTCCCTCTAGAATTAATACTGCGAAGGAGGCTAAGAACGCTAAAATTATGAAGGCTCTTGCCGCTGCCAAGAGATCGGGATAAAGGGGGTTTGTAGCATTAGACGCGCGTCGCTGGAGCAATGAGGTGGGTGTCGAGGTTAAATGGCTGCGCGGCACGCAGAGAAACGTCAACGGTGAATTTGCCCATGACAAGCGACCGGGCCTGATTTAGCGAGCGCCAATTTGCCCCATCATGGTCGCCAACCAACCCAGACAGACAGCTGTCATACCGGTGGGTTCATGCAGTTCCAGTGTCAGAACGATCGGGCCCTTTGCTATTTAATGTATCATTTTGGCATGGGAACTTTCAGAATCACTCCGACTCAATGCAGTCTGTCCGATATGTGAAGTTACACTTCTACTTGCGGAGAAATCAAAAGAGAGGCTCAAGCTAATTATATCGCATGGATAGAGGATCCGGCTAGCCACCTTAGCCGAGATCACGTACGGCGGTATACTAAGTGGCGGGGATGTGGCATGTATGGCGCGTGCGGCGGAGCATGTAGCAGTGTGTGTACATAAAATCATTGAATTAAGGGGTAGAGTGCACCGCATGCATGCAATGACAAGAAACCAACCAACCAGCCGGCCGCATGACTCTCGTGGAATCTCGATGCTTTTTCTCCTACGACATGTTTCAGTCCCGCAGAAGACCTATAAAAAGGGTTTCGATTAATTGTAAAAAGTTTTGGAATTGACTGCGACCTACTGTGTACCCTTTTGGCCGGCTAGAATCCGTATGGACCAATTCTCTTCTTTTCTGGCGAGAGGCTTTGCATATGAATTTACTCCACGATTTAATCATTGTGTACATAGTATGGTAGAAAATTCATCGAATGATATAGGTGGGCAATGCTTTACATATATAGAAATCGAAATGGGGAGTACATGGATATGTAATATACGAAACGAAAAAAGTAAATGAATCGTCCGAAGAAAAAAAAGCCACTCAAATAATATGGTTCAATTGAATCCCATCGATGATTGCCTGCTCTTCCTCTGTTGTACAGATAACCGAGATCGTGGTCTTCAGTCTTAGCATGCTTGGCACGTTTATGCTGCCATGAAATGAGACTTGCTAACCTCGTTGCTAATCGTAGGGCCCTACATTGATTGCCTTGTCTCGTCCGTGATGAGCTGCGGCGAATCCTTGCTCAACAGAGACCGCGCAACGTTTCTGATGAATACCGGGAAAAATCTGAATTCTAAGGACCGTTCAGGACAGATCAAAATACGTGTAGCGAAATAAATAATATAACCTCGATTCAGAGAGCGTTCAGTAGCGACCTTGATAGAGTATCGTAGCGCCAAACATGTCATTCTATGCAGTGAATGAAATATTTGCTTTGACAAGGTATTTATGTCCACCAAACGAATGGCCTGCAAGTCTGAAAGAAGACCTAAAGGCTTTTCGAATCCAGGACGCGACCAGTGTTTCGAAGATCTGGTTTGATCTGGGACCGAGTTTTAACAGCGTTTGAAGGCAAAGAAGGTGTCAATAGCTTAAAAATTTTAGTAGCTAGGGAAATAACACCTACCGTCACCTGTAGAGTGCCGCATTCGTGGTGCCTAAACGAAGAGTAACATAATGCCTTGGTCTGAGAAGCCGACCATGGCTGCAGAGGATGAGGAACTTGATGTATTCACAACTTTAGACTCATATCCAAAGGCAGTGCTGGGAATCCTCTCTTCCAGTTCGCATTGAAGATGACAGAATTGGCCTCACGGCTTCTCAGCGACAACTTCATCTCATTCGCTTCCGCATCACCTGCGCTTCGCGGTCCTCGCAACTAGCAGAGTTTCAGAATTGAGGCCACCACTACGAGGCGCCCATACCAGAGCGACGACGCTACGTTTGGATTTTGGTGCCCCAAGCTTGTATAAACATGATCGGGCTGGACATCACCGCTAACATAATTGCAATTGCAACCAAGCAAGTTCCATAACTTGACAGTACAACGCCCTTGCCCAAATACCAAATTGGATCCGGATCATAGCATTTTGGATCAAGCAAACTTAATACCCGAACTAGGATTCCACGTTCCCGACGACTTGCCTTGCTGCTCATGGTCGTCCCGACTTGTTGGCGCGCCAGCACTGCCGCCAAATTTAATACCCATTGCTGGATTCCACATCGTCGTCATAGGACTCGCACAAGGAACTTGCGGTCGCGGCTGTTGGACGTTGTTTCCTACCCACGACTGTGTGGCTGCTTCGGCCGGATTGGCAAGCGAGGGCTGCTCGGTTGACACCGATGGCTGCTGGGGGGACGCAGGGTCGTGATACGAGTGCTGCGACATGACAGGTTCCGAAGCAGGACATGATTCTTGCATCTGTTTCTGTTGCGGAGGAGCCGGGGCGAAGTGTTGTTGTGGCAAAGTATCATTCGGTGACAAGTTAAGGGCTGCCAATCGTGGCATGCTGAGCTCCCTTTGATATATGTCAGTCATGAGCATGTATAATAAGATGAGATCCATCACACGTCCAAGACTCACTCTTCCAGCGCTCTGGCTTCCACACGTCGCTGAGCCACCCACCCTTTGACAACATCACGAAAGCCTTGGCCGACAATCTTATTGAGGTCATTATAAAATTTCCTGCCGACTTCGAGGTTGTTCACGATCTCTTTGTACTTGAAGTAGGCACTGTCCAGATCTTGCAGAGCTTGTTCACGCTCCCGGGAACCACGATCGCCGCACTTGCGTTTCTGGGACTCCAACTCTCGATTCGCTCGTTCAACTTCACCCAGCAACTTATCCTGCTCAGCCACATCGTTGTCGAGTGCCTTTAGCGTCGGCTCATAGAGTATGTCCAGCCGCTTCTCAAAAAAGTCTTCAAAGTGAGCAGGAACTATTGCCGTGTAAGGGTATGCCCGCTCGAGCCTGGCCGCCTCTTTCAAAATATCTGGTTTGATGTCATCTCGGCGGGCATGATCGCGTAGGCTCTCAATCTTTTTTCTTCGTTTGCTTTCCAGCCTTAACACGTCATTGTAGGCGCTTCGTACTTTGCCAATTGATTGCTTGAGGTCGAAACTTGTGTCCCTTTGCGAACTAGAGGGTACAAAGTCCATGAGGTGCCGATCTGAGCCGCTCAATATGCGAAATAGTCCTTCATTTGCGGCGAATTTTTCTCGCACAACACCGTCACTACTTGCACTGCTGGTGAAGTATCCCTCAATTTCGGCCGCGTGTCCCCAGAGCTTGCCACCCTGAACGTCGCTCTGACTATCAGGCCTTGTCCACCGATCAGTTCCATATTTTATCCTCAGTTTCTGGTCTTCTTCATTTTCGGTGGCCAACGCTGATGTGCCGTCCTCAAATACCGCTACATCCGCGGCTCGTAGCTTTTCGACGTCTGCGAAGCTTTTTTGAAGTCGTCCGATGCCATCTGCTTGTCTAAGCTCTTCCGCGTGTTGCACCAAGCTCGGCGGCAGCCCAAGAGGCTTCTCCAGGGCCTGAAGCGAGCCGGGGAGACCAATGGAGCTGAGGAAAGCATGTGTGCTGTCGTTGAGTGTCTCCAACTGAGGAATAATATTCTGATTTACCAGACGATCCCTTCGCTCCTCATATATTGATATCGCAACATGAACTGAGAATGGCACCAGTTTGGAAAATAAGGCCAGTCCAAACTCCGCTTTTTCTCCCAAGTAATCGAACGGTTTGGCGACTTGAGGTGGCACACGAGCGACGGCCATATTTGCCCTTTCAAGAAATTTGAGTTCGGATTTAGGAGGTACAGGATCTAGCCAAAGTGGTCAGTGTGGTCAAGGTGAAGCTGTAACTGCACGGAACAGCATACTCAGAAAAATCATATCATTATCCTTCTCTGCTCTTTTGAGATCATCTTCGACTTTTCGTTTCAGGCCATTTAAATCGTCAACTACTGATTTACTAAGGTAGTTCCCCTTGGTAGCCTTGAGACCTTCTGTCACGCAAGCGACAGCGTCCATTAGCCGTGAAACCTCTTCGCCATATTTCTTCTTCTCCAAACAGTCGCATGCGGCCCGGTATTGTGCCGCAGCAGCAAAATGATGATGTTTGACCGTCACATGATGAATCCATGCACTACTAATGGCCTCACTTTTCATAGCCAGCTCTCCTGCCAGATTGTAAAGGTCAGAAACTCTGGCGGCCAGTTTTGCTATGGAAGCGTCCTTGTACCCGTCAACGACAGCTTTTTGCCAGAAGCATTCTTGGCTTTGAGCCAAGAAGAGCTGCAACAGAGAATCCAAGGTATGTTCATCCATGTCCTCGGGCGGATCGGACATGCGCAGTTCAGGAACGATTTCTTTCTTCATGTGTAGCAATACTCCGGCTGCGAGGGAGAAGTAATTTGCCGCCGACTTGAGGCCGTCGGTGGTAGATCGAGATGTGTTGACGGCAAGCTGCGAATACAGAGCGGAAAGATTGTAGAGGATATTCAGTAATTCATACTTGATATTATTTCGCCCCATTGGTCGTTCCGTGTTGTATCCAAGAGCAGGATACCAGGTGAACTCTGCGCCAATCTTACATTACTCATTTGCATTAGTCGCGAACATGGCTATGAGCTCGCTGCAGTCAAGGTGAGCATTACATCAATGGGAAATTTGCCACTTATCCATGCCAACTGTGCCGCATATGCCTGCAGCTTTTTTGCACCACTGGGGTGGGGCTCCCGAACATTGACAGCATCCTGACGAAGAGCGTCAATGACGTCGAGATCATGCTTGAACATGTCCGGATGTTGATCATATTTGCTGTTTATATACTGTCGGATCGTTGAAGCCAGCGAAACATGGGTAGACCGACGGAATGGTAATGATAGTACGCTGCCGGTGCTGCGTTCAGTTTGTTAGCACAATGCCTGCGCTGACGACGGGGGCGGACTCTGGTGGTGAAGCTGAAGCTCGAGAGGGCAGAGTTGCCAGGTACTGACGTGGCCATGGTGCAAGCCGAACTGAGAAAATAGATGTGAAGCAGCTTTTTGCGGCTACCAAGAGCGCATCGATGCGCCGAAAGATGTGTCAGAAGCGCGGTAGCTTCTCATATTGTGATGTACCAGCTTGATGCATGACAAAAGCAATACGAAGCGGCAAGTTCTCACTTGAACTGACGACATGTTGGCGGGGCATGGGTTGACCTGACTAAGCGACACCGGACCGTCTGGTCTGTCCCAGTCAACCAGATATCATTGGTCGCTTCATTCCAGTATCAACGACGCCTTCCGTCTCGCCCCGTGCTGCCAGTGGTCTTGACTCATTGCGACCTTTTGACGCTGGCATTCTGGACGTCTCAGGCTGCCTTCTACAATATTAGAATTTGTTGCCCGGCCTGATTGCTGGGCCTACAGACTACTCCTGAACCTCTCCGCCCACGATCCTCTCCATGTCCTCGTGCTCCCTTCCGCTGTCCTCACGCAAGGATTGAGCGCTTTAGTACAGGTCACAAAGATTAGATCAACGCAGCAAGTCGAGTGTCGAGGTATGCGCAGAGGTATACAGCACCTGTTTACTTCCTACTGCTCAAATGAGGTTGCACTCCGAGAAATGCTACTACTTCTTCATTTCCTTAAAACAGAAACCAATGATGAAGATTGGATATCGAATCGTTTTTGCGAAACTGGGAATCTTCATACTTCGTGCACACACGTAGCCGATCCAGTGGAGTGGCGGCCAGTCAGGAATACACCCCCTAAGCACCCCCCCCACCCCCCCGGTTGAAAAAAAAAAGAAGAAAAAAAAAGAAGAAAAAAAAAAGAAGAAAAAAGAAAGAAGAAAGAAGAAAACCTTCCTCAGAAGAAGCTCATATGCCAAGCTCGTATGGGAATTCTTTTCATTTCCCAACCTGACCCACATCTCATCGATGCGCAATCGAGTTTTCAGAGCATCGATCGATTTCACAAAGAGTAAGAGGAGCAAAGATTGCCCTGCTTCCAAACTCCTCTCAGATTAAGAGTGTCTCCAATATCGTTCATTGGGTTGCCCTTCACGAGAACTAGGTCAGCCCTGAGTCCGTTTTGAATTCGTCCTCTATCCTGAAGCCGAAATCTTCGCGCCGGAATGGAAGTGGCCGACCGGAGTGCCTCGATGGGCATAAAACCACAGTGTTTCACGAACATGCCGATTTCATGATGAGCAGTCACGCCATAAGCCATTCCTCCTACTCGGCCAGTTGTGTCGGTGCCCCTATGACAGAAAAATGAGTGAGTCGAAAGGGTCTTGAAAAACGATTGAACTTAATCGGAAAGTCAAAGGACAGGCAGACTCACATGATCACGTCAACACCTGCGTCCTTCATCATCTTGACGCTCTGATACGCATATTCTACCCGGCACGTTTCGCTCGACATTGCAACGCATTTGCACATAAGCGCCTTAGCGGGACCAGGTAAGAACCTTTGAGCTCGTGGGTCATTTGCGTACGCCTCCTGATCCTTGAGACCTTCGTTGGTCATGCTCGCGATGCCGACAAGGGTAGGGTTGCAATGCCTGGCGCCAGTCAGTATGTACATGAAAGAAAAAAACTCGTAGAACCGTCAGCTCTCTATCTAGGTCGGATATGCAGAGCACTTACGCATTGTTCTTCTTGTACGCATCGATCAATTCCGCAGTCGGGGGACAATCCACAATCGTATGAGCCGTGCCATCTGCGCCAGCATTCAAAATGTCGATGGCTGACCGCAAGCCGAATGCGTGGGCGAAACACGGAAGCCCGTTCTTGTGTGCGGTTTCGATGACCATGCGCTGAACTTCCATGGACGGTTTGGGGAGGTCTACCCCAAGGCAATTGCCATCCTCGTGGAATAGCTTCACGAAATCTGCGTCTGCTTTCCGCAACTTGATATAGGCATCGACGTCGGCCTGTGTTTTCAAATCTGGCCAGTTTTTAAGAGCTGCTCTGAACTGATGGTTCTTGTCAGCAATCTCCTTTCAGCAGGACAAAAAAAAAGAAGGAAAGACGGAGCGCAGAAGCGAACAATATTTACCTCTGGTGATGGATCGTGAGTGAGGAGGAGCGCAGCGGGCCACCCGCCCTCGATTGTGGCTCCGTGACAGGCCGCTCTCAAGTCTGCGGCATCGCCATCATCCGCGGCAACTCTCCTCATTTTCGTCATGACATGGGGTTCATTGTGCATGTCACAGACGGTTGTGACCCCGAATTGCAGTGATTGCCTGAGAGCTGCGGCCTCGTAAACATGCACATGGCCGTCTATGAAGCCCGGCATCAACGTGTGGCCTGGTTTATTGATGACGATAGTGGAGGCCTCTGGAGGAGATAGGAGCTCTGTCGACACGTGCGCTATTACACCGTCCTGGACGAGAACGTAGCCATTGGGAATCTCGTCATGGCCATCGAAGATGCGGACATTCTGGAACAGCAGCGAAGGTGGCGTTGATGGCGTTCCGGCACAAGGAATGGAACCCATGTCCGCTAACGAAACAAACCAACTTTCAGTATCACAACCGAATGGGGTGAGACATGACAAGAAGGGGGTTTTCCCTGTTCACAGAAATGTCATCATCAAAAGGAGGAAGAGCCAACGACAAAAATTTAGTGGAAGACGTTCGCGACACCAATTAGATATGTAAAAGGGATAGCACTTTCGACAGGACGGCGGCGCACAGCATGTATTAGTAGCCAGAGACTCAATGGTCGTCTAGTTGGCCAAGAAAGATGTGGATGCTCGTGGACGTGCGGCCTCATCTTGGCACACTAGTGAAGTATGAGAGGAGAGCTCACCTATTAGATTTCACTTGGTATCATGGCCGGGGAAAGGTAGGATGGATCATGCTTGAGAGTCAAAGTTTGTCAAACGTCAACGTCAACGAGCATGAATTTGGAACAAGACATGGCAGCATTCGCCCCATATTGGCTGACTGTTTTCCATGATTCTAAAAGGCCTTATCTCATCGTCAACCGCCACCTCTAAACACCGTCTGTGTGTACATACACATGTACAATTACGTCGAGGATAGTATAGGCACGTCAGACATTTGTACGTACGATATGTATTCGAAAATACGGTCACATACCATACAAACTACAAATTTTGGTCACATGCCAGATCGACCAAACATACATATCAGACAGTGGAAGGTAGGGGGCCGGGGGGAAGGGAGGAAACAAGGGATATCCAAGTCGTGTTTAAGGGTCATCGCAGGGCGACAGCGTCCAAATGCACGCATGAGGCCGAGGCCCAAACCGCCCGGAATCGGTTCTGAATGGACGATTTGGCTGGTGACTATGATGCAGATTACGTATATGCACACACACACGCAGTATGCACATGGCATTGGCTATCTCGGGCGCAGCATCTCAATCACCCATAGACCGCATGCATGCGTGCGACTATAATGCACAAATTTGAGGCTCAAAGATCCGTGGTGGGCCGGGGGCGACTTGGCTTCGACATACAATGTGCAATGGAACGTAATTATGTGAACAGTGTGAGACAATGCAACTCCCGCCACCGAGGGCACGTCCCTAGAGAGTAGCCGTGCACAACAGAAAGATCATGGGAAATCTCACGACGAGGCCGCAGTTCCAACGTCAACAGACAGACGAGCCCATGACGGAGCAGTATCCGATGCAGCACAGCAGTGTGACGGCAACTCTGACAGATCAACGTCGGATGTTGCAAGGTGAGTATAAGGAACAGCAGACGATCAGCTGCAGTTTTTGGCTTATTCGGCTTGTCGGAGTATCCAATCCACCGGTATCCAACGAAACCTTGGCGCGTGGAGTCTGTCTGTGACCAGACGGCAGCAACCAACCTGATATTTAGCGGGGGAGGTCCAGTCCGGACTCCGAAGATCTGATTCTGGTTGCTCAATGATAGTAGTACAGTATGTAGGGGGCAGTCATCAAATACCCACCGTAGGTCACGATTTATTTTCTTCTTCTTCTACTTTCCCCCCTATTTTCCCCCTATTTTTCTTTTCTTTTCTTTTCTTTCCTTCTCCCTCTCCCCCTCCCCCTCCCCCTCCCCCTCCCCTTTCTTTTTCTTGTGCAGATTGCATGTTTCGTGTATTTTTAGCTTAATAGATACAATGCGCGCTTCGGCCACCCGCGCTTCGGCCACCCGCGCTGGATGATCCACATGCTGCATGCAACAGGACTTGACGCTACCCAGATGACAGACATGAAAGTCTATGAGAATGAACCATGTTCTTGGCTAGTTCTCATGACATGGGTTTCGAAATCTGTCCTGAAATTTGAATCGTAATTTGCATCTCACCCTTTTCAAAGCAGGGGTGGTAAAAATGTGTCCGTGTCCGGACCCCAAGTTCTCCTCCTTTACCCCCTAGCTGACCGATGTCTACTGACCACTTATTACGGATCAACTCGACAACAACAACAACAACAACAACAGAGACTCCTGCTTAGACTCCGAGCCCCCAGTTCTCATCACTTGACTAGAACGTGTTCTGTAGATGCACTATCCCAGCCCATATTCTTGTCAAGGAGGAAAGGTGGGTTTCTGCATGAAATAACGAAACAGACTGTACGTATGCATGTGCTGGCATACCATGATGTCATCCCCCTCCCCTTCGAGCGCAATCTTAAGCGCATCATTTTCTCGTCGTGCTTGACGCTGCCGCTGCCAACTTTTTTTTTTGTTTTTTTTACGGGTCCTTCCTATTAGTCTGGAGAAACACGGGGAGAGTCCCACCTCCAGGCAAGTACTCAAGGATCGCCGTCGACCCCTGACACCGAAAACAATATCAGCGTCGCCACCTCAACAGGCATCAACACTCTCTTGTCACACTGCGGGCCAAGACTCTCGGCCTTGTACCCGCTCATTCGCCAGTACTGCCTCATCGATCTGTCTCCGCGTCGCAACACTGCCCGACATAATGCTGTTGACGCGGATGCAAACCCCGCCAAACTGCGTCGCATGCGTCCTCGTCAAGCCCATGATGGCCTCCGTGACAGCCGTGGGGAAGTGAACCTTGATGGCAGGGATTCTCCATGTAATCAGACCCCGCATTGGTGATGCTGCCACATCCTTGGTGCTGCATCGCCGGCACGATATTGCGTCAAGAAGAATTGGTGACGCAGGTTGACGTTGCCGTCCACCTCAAATGAAGCGCGGCTCACCCCGGCGCTTGGCACGCGCCAGGCCGGCCCTGCTGAGCCAGCATTGTTGATTAGTTCGCCCACTCGGCCGAATCGCGAGAGCACCTTTGCTGCTCCGTGCTTGAGTCTTGAGTTGATGTGTCGCAATGCATCAAAATCGGCAGGCAGAAGCACGCGTCTCCGCCACCGCCTCCGTCACCGCCACCACCGATCTTGATAATCTTATTGAGCTGTTCCGCCGCGGACTGGTCCGCAATCTCCAGTCTCCACGAAAACTACACGCGAACCCTGCAGCCAGAAGAGGTCGACTGCCGCAGCGCCGACGCCCTCTGCCCCACCCGTGATGAGGACAACCTTTGTCCCAACGGCTAGTCCCGCAGACTAGGGTACATTGCTGACTTTGCCGTGACGTAGATATGACGGACCGGATAATGACTTTTCTCCAAAGCTTTTTGATGCTTTTGCAGTTGTATATGCGAACAGGCAATCGATGCAATACAGAAAAAGAAACAGAAAAAGAAAAATACCCGGGAATAGGAGAGAGAAAGACAGAAGAACGCCATCTTGCATATGCGCACACAGTGGGATGACAGAAATTTTCCCATTTTTGAAGGTATCTTAAATTCTTTTGCTCTAGCTAACTAAATGAAGAAGCTAATAAAAAAGCGGATTAAAAGAAAATAAAACCCAATGAATAAGAATAAAGAGCTATGTCACACTATATATTATATATATATTATATACTTCTATTCGTATAAGTAACCTGCTTAAATTAGGAAATTCAAGACATCCTAAAAAATGCAAAAAAAACATTTGTCATTATACTCTATGTGTAGATGAATTCTGATTCCAGGCGCTTCATTTTGCATGCCTTTTTGGAGCTGGCCCAAAAAAAAATCAACGCACGTACCACACACCACAACATGCAAGGTTCAGAAAATGAAGCCCAATAATTTCAAAATTGCGGCCACGTACCTTCTTGCCTTGTGGTTCCCCGCATCAAAATTGAGGAGATGACAGGCCGCGACACCCATGTCTTTGATATCTGATTTCCCGCGGATTGCTGTTGGAGAAAATCTTTTGTTCGGCCAATGATATTACATGTAACATCAATGCCTTCTCTCCAAAGAGACGCTTAGCGAAACCAATAGTTGACTTTGATCCAAGCCAATATTTCAATTGTACTACGTAATTTACAACTAAGCGAGATGAGACGTGGATAACTCGGACACTTTTTTTTTTTTTTTCTCGGAACCAGTTTTTAACATGGATCATCCCTCCCCCCCATTCAAGCAAACTCTACATCGCTCACCTGAGCATGAGTACCGTCATCGACATAAGCTGGGGGTGACCCAGATGTATCACCCGCAGAAGAGTGATGAGCCAATCCAGATTGAGTACCAACGGCATCTGATCTTGGCAGAGTCCCATGATCACCATCAGAGCAGACGTTGGTCTGCGAATTACTATTGGCTGAGACGTTTCCTGCCGAAGCACTCGATGTGGGGATGTCGCCTCCTGTTTCTCGAGGACCAACCGCGACAGACTGAGCAGCAGCATGAAGCTGCTGTGGCTGACGCCGATCTCCAAAAGCGCCATCCTCTGCACCATTTTAATGATTCCATCAGTCCAGTAGCACCTGCCGGCCACATCTTCTTCGGCCCTTGATGAGGCACATGGCCATGCAAGATTTGCTTTGCCGTGACTGGAGATCCATCGAATGTCGAGTTGGCATCCCTGCGTTCTACAACGACAGTTCCATCCACCTGAATGCCGGCGTAGAAGCCTCTCGATTTGACATAAGAGAATACTGGCTTGAGAGCACTCGCGCTGCGACTGTTGCGGCGCTTGGAATCTCAGCTCAAGGGTTTTGATGTGTCTGGCTGTTGGGCTTCTTGTTGTTCGAGGGCACCAGGTGCTTGACTTTGATAAGACTCAGCAGGTTCCGCCGTGGGCGCTGCCTGTTTGTTTGAGTCGTGATGTCGTCCTCTCTACACGGCTGTGCCAAAGTCGACAGCGCCTCCTGCACCATAGGGACCTGCCGCGACGGCCAAGTCACTGCCCAAGCTCACGCGTGTATTTGTCAAGGCAGAAAGGGCTTCTTTGCTGTTAATTACACAGACATAGTCGTATATATCCAAACCGATCTGGAATTCGGTCCCGAGAGAGTGTACTGAGATTCCCGAGGGAGGTCCCCAAGAGCCATCGGGCAAGCAAGCAATCAGCACACCAGATCCAGTGGCACCGGAGATCTGGAAGCCGACTCGAAATGTGGTGAAGATGACGAGACCAACGGCCTTGGAAATCACTTTGGGGGTTTAATTACAAGAACACGGATGGGGTCAATCGGTTCCGGGCCACTCGATGATGCATGAGAATCGATAGCGGTTGGAGGCTGGCTGGAGCGAGGGCCGGCATAAACACCTTTGGCTGGAAGAATTGTTAGCATATGCGAGGGAATTTTACCGGATGTTTTTATCTTTAGTATGTTGGAATCAAGCAAGCTTAGGGGTACCAACTGCAAAAAGCTCGGAGAATCGAAGCAGCCTTTTTTCACACTCTTTGCCGAGGAGTTTCGGCAAGAAGTTCTGACTCCCTAGTTTGTGAGCAAAGCTGTTGATGGGGACGGCAGCACTGGTGCTCAGCATGCTCTTGAGACGACCACCACAACTCGATCTCTTGTCCTCGTGCCTGGTATTAGCATGATGCTGCGGATGAGTGGTAGACTGCGATTCAAGCAGTGCCGCCGCTTGTGCATGATTGCCGCTTGTTCGGACTTGAGTGGCAGGTGCGGCAACGGTAGCATCAACATCAGCAGGACTGGATGCTGAGATGGAAGATGACGTTTGCTGGCCGGAAATCAAACGGGATGATGACTGTGATTGGCTCTGATCACACTGGGTCAGCTGCTCTTGTTGCTGGCCTGGCTGAGGCTGCCGATTGTGAGGCCATGCGAGGAAAAGAATATATCCTGCTGCTGACGAGGCGGCTGTTGGCATTGCGTCTCCACCTGGGCGTCCGCTCGTGTTGAATTATGAATTTGATTCCTGAATTTGATTCCGAGAAGGGGGGGCCCTGGGGGAGGCGGACGCGGGGGTGGGGGGAAGTTTGACTTGCCAAGAATCCCACTAGGCTCCGAGACACCACTACCACTGTCGGGCCTGGGCTTTGCTGCTGCGTCAGATATGGAGTTTGGGGTGGAGTCTGGTCTGGCCTGATCTGGTCTGGTCCGGCGTCGTGTGAGGGAGTGAGAGGGGGAGAGAGGGAGAGAGGGAGAGAGGGAGAGAGGGGGGGGGGTTGGCACTGGGAAGACAGCTCAACGTTGCAATTAATGCAAAGAGATGCACAGGTCTACATTTTATCCGACCTGCCTTCTGCGACCGGGACTCTATTTCTCCTGGACGGTCGTTGCTTCCATGTCCGCACGAGCGCCGAACATTGATGTCATCAGACAAGCCGACAGGCATGATTGCATTGACATCCAGTCCGGCCGAAGTTCGCTAGGCTGAGTTGCTGGGCTGTGAGTCTGGTTTGGATGAGTCGAGCCGCAGTATCCGGCCGAGTCATTGACGAGATGCCACAGCCACAGTATCGAGTCTAATCCAGTCGGTTTATCAACACCCGACTACCGCCAGACCACCAGACCACCAGACCACCAGACCACCAGACCACCAGACCACCAGACCACCATATCTGATGTCTCCATATTCACATATACCCACCAGACCATGAAGCCTGTTTATCGTTGCTTCGCTGCCAATCATCTCGCGGCTTCGTCTTCAGATATATTTTTTATTAGGGGTTTTAATAGCTACTTTCCTTTTTAAGTTACGGGCCAAAATTCTTCGTGATACCTCCTCCTGACCAAATACTCACGTCATCCCACTGTATGTCCATGTTTGGATCTGATACGTATTTGCGGTTAAGAACCACATCATATTGTACTACACTGCTCGCCGCGGTACAGATGAAACAAAGGTCAAAATTAACCCTTTCTAATTTCACTGAACTTATGCTCCTCTGCACTTCAGCGGCCCCATGGAAATTGGCACTTCGAAAAAGTCGGTTCAGAATATGTATGTATGTATATATATATTTATGCAAATGAAATGATTGAAAAATGAAGCAGAAGACGTTTCCGCCTCACCCGCTTGCACTGCACTATACCCGGTGCGCCAATTTACGTGTCGATCATCTCCTCAAAATACCACAGGCAAGACTATACTTTGGTATCGACGCTGGATCCAGAAAACATTACATAAAGCTATCCTTTCCTTCTCCCATTGCAGTATCATGTTTTTATACATGGCAACGAGTAAACAAGTATTTGAGTTACGTGATTTATTTTTGTTCTTATAAGTGGACTAAAGTGGCCAAGTGATGGCAGTTTTCATGAGCGGGGAAACCATTCGTCCGTAGATCAGTGTAGTAGTCCTGCCTTATTTTAAAAAGGACTGCTTCTGATAATCTAAGAGGGGTAATTTGCTCCTCTATCTTGGCTGAACTGTGTCACACACGATGAGTCGGTCAGAGCCTGCCGCCCGTGCTCTGTGTGATCATCCATGTGTAGAAGGCGCACCGGACGTTTCTTAATAAAGCTGGCTGCAATTTATTCCACCCTAATGTCAGATTTTTGTGTTTTCAAAGAACCAGCTTTTGATTCTGGCTTCCAGGACGACAAAATGCCTCTGACAATATTTACCCGCATCGTCTTCTTTAGCATCGTGCATGTCCTACAACGAGTGCATGCTTCACGTTTCATCGACTTATCGGAGCAGAAATGGAGGCTACAGAGTCTGCCCATGAACATCTCCGTTCCCGGCCGCGTCCCTTCTCATGTTCATTTGGACCTTCTCGAAGCTCAGGTAATTGGTGATCCGTACGTTGTCGCTGCATAGTCCACTTCTTGTTCTCACCGTTAACTGACTAGGTATTATGGGCTAAACGATTTTAATCTGAGATGGATTGCACAGTCCGACTGGACTTATGCGGCCGACATTGCGCATATGTGCGATTCATATTCCCAATATCTGGTCAAGTATGTGTCTGATTCTGTTTCGTAGGCACCATTCTGGCGAAAACAACAGTGTTGAGACATTTCTTCTATTTAATGGACTCGACACCTTTGCAAACATCAGCTTTTGTGGTGAACAAGTGGCATCTACCAATAATCAGTTCCGACAATGGCGCTTCAACATCACGGATATATGGTCTGAATGTACTCACCCTGGTCAGACTTCACTAGAGGTACATTTTCAAAGTGCGACAGAGACGGCGGCCAAGCTGGCCAACCAGCCCGGTGCCGAGACATGGCCCTTTGGAGTGGAAGGTTGGTTTGAGTATCCTCACCGTGCCTTTATTCGCAAACAGCAGTCTGATTTCGGCTGGGATTGGGGGCCGGCTTTTGCCCCGTCTGGCATCTGGCAAAAGGCATGGGTTGTACAGGTTTGGGTTGGCAATGAACTCGTTGTTCCGAACTCTGTTTTCGACATATACCGGATTGGCCAGTGGAACAATCTACCCCCTGATCAAACTGTAAATTGGGTCTTGAATGCCAGTGTTGATTCCCTAACACCGATCCCGAGCGAGGCGCGGATGAGGTTCAAAATCACGGATAGACATGGCAGGCTGTACGACCAAGGCTTTTTATCCAATGTCACCAACGGGGGAGACGTCATCACGGGCCAAACGCATCTGGATCACACAAAGTACGGGCTGTGGTGGCCTTCTGGTATGGGTGATCAAACGCTGTATGATATCACGGTGGACATTGTCCACAACAACCTGAGTCTCGCCACTGTGCAGAAGAGAACAGGGTTCAGAACGATCGTACTGAATCTTGGTCCGATAACCGATGAACAAAGGAGCAGAGGGATTGCGCCGGGGAACAATTGTATGCGTACCAACCCGATGTGACAATGTGAATGTCCCGCTAAGCTGATATCGTTTAGGGCACTTCGAGATAAACGGCAACGAGTTCTACGCCAAAGGCAGCAACTTTATCCCACCCGATGTTTTCTGGCCACGCGTCACCAGGGATCGCATTCAATCGCTCTTCATGGCTGTCGTGGCCGGCAACCAGAATATGCTCAGAGTATGGGCCAGCGGCGCGTATTCTCCAGATTTCATGTACGACCTGGCAGACGAAATGGGCATATTGCTCTGGAGCGAGTTCGAATTTGGCGACGCTCTGTATCCAGTGACGCCGGAATTTCTCGAAAATTGTCGGCAGGAAGCCGTGTATCAGGTTCGTCGGATCAATCACCATCCTTCACTGGCTCTCTGGGCGGGAGGGAACGAGCTCGAGAATCTGGAGCTCAAGATGGCCAAGGAACTCGCCCCAGAGGCGTTTCCGCGGTATCTCAACGAATATGAAACTCTATTTCTGCATACTCTTTTGCCTGCCGTATATGGAAATAGTCGAAGCATCACATATATACCCAGCAGCACGACCAACGGGTACCAGTCGCTTAACTTGTCCAACCCAATCCCGGTGGTGCAGCGATACGACAACACTGGGAATAAATCCAATAATGATAACAATATTGATGACCTGACAGAGAAGGGCTCTTTTTACGGAGATACAGACCATTATAATTACGATTCTCGCTTGGCCTTTGACCAAAGTACGTACCCGGTCGGTCGCTTCGCCAACGAGTTCGGCTACCACTCCATGCCGAGTCTGTCGACGTGGAGAGAAGCAATCCCGGAGCAGGACCTGCATTTTAACAGCTTAACCATCATGCTGCGAAACCACCACTACCCCGCCGGCGGGCTCAACATGTCCAACTACGACAATTCCAGCAAGGGGATGGGCGAGATGACCATGGCGGTGCAGCGGTACTACCCCGCGCCGAACAAGACAAACCGCATGGCCAACTTCTCAGCCTGGTGCCACGCAACGCAGATTTTCCAAGCAGATTACTACAAGTCCCAGATCCAGTTCTACCGTGCTGGCTCAGGCCGTCCAGAACGCCAACTCGGTTCTCTGTATTGGCAGCTGGAGGATATCTGGCAAGCTCCCACCTGGGCGGGGATCGAGTATTCGGGGCGATGGAAAGTCCTCCACTATGTTGCTCGAGATGTATACCAGAACGTCATCGTAGCGCTGCTGCACAACAGAACGTCGGGTATCCTGGACATTTACGCCGTCAGTGACCTCTGGACCGCAACCAGGGGTCATCTGTCGCTGAGCTGGGTGGACTGGGCCGGCAGGCCTCTCGACTACACCCTGCCAGCGTCCTTGCCAGCGCAGGGCGCGAATGCATCCATGTGTGGTGGTTTCACGACGGCGCGTAGCGCATCTACATCGACACTCCAGTTCGAAATCGGCCCCTTGAACAGCACACGGGTAGCCTCGTTGAACCTTACTGCTCTCGTTGAGACCAGCCATTTCAACGCGACAAACAGCATCCTCTTTGTGAATCTGACCGCGGCAGGGACTCGCATCAACTCCAATACGACACAGCTATTCACTCACACGGATATATTCACCCCAACACCCCTTGTCTTAGCGTCCCTCGTTGATCCGCACCTGAGCATTCAATATGATGACGGCCGTGATGTGTTTGTTGTCGTGGCACAGCGGGGCGTCAGTCACTGGACTTGGCTCAGCGTTGCGGACTCGGACTCTGGCTCTGGCTCTGGCTCAGGCATCATCGTCGCGTTTGAGCACAATGCTTTCACGCTCCGCAGAGGCGAGAAGCGGTCTATTGGGTACCGTATTCTTGGCGGAGGCGAGGGCCGCGCCGGCTGGCGGAATCGCGTAACTGTCGAGAGCATATACAATCAGACGCTGTCATTTTAGAACAAGACCGGACTGCAAATGCGGCGTTTATCTGCACTATATACAATATTACTTGTCAATCCAGTATAGTGAGTGGGTCGTAGGTGACTCCGATCTTTTTGGACCACCAATCCATGATGTGGCGAAAATGTCCATTGGGAGTTCACATTGTCTGACCCGAACTCACCAGCTGTACAGCCCTTGCTTCCTAAATGATGCGACCCCACGTCGCTTACGCTCACGAGTGTCACGCACGAGTGGTCGAGTCCAACCTTTATTGAGATACATACATATGTATGTACATATGTATGTATGTATTTGTTCTTCGGCAAAAGTCGTTTAGCAACGTTGCACGGCAATGTATATTCATAGTGGTAAACGCAGTACGTTATTTTATCCTGTGTCAGGTCATGGTCAAGGGGCCAAGAATCAATCCATGTCATAAATAGCTCGGCGGCGGTAGGGCTAGCCTAGCATGTCGAAGGAAATAATCAAAATCCGGAGTAATCGAGGAAAGCGGTAGATGGGAAATGGGAGGGGAAATGAGAGATGGGATCGATCGTAGATGGTAGAAAACTAAAAGCGTCTCGGCTAAATAGCGTCCGTCCGGTCTGGTGGGCACTTCTTGTCGAGGCTCCATCACAGATCAGAACTCTCGTCGTATCCACAATCCAGAATATGCTACGTACATGTATGTACATACGTACATATGTATGTTCGTTCATACAGTGGGTTTGTATGTGTACATACATGTACTGTATATACGTGCTGCCTGATCTCTTCGAATACTACCTCTCCAGACGAAAGTGTGAGACAAGGATTTAAAGACTCAAGGATTGAGACATGACGATATGCAGGCACCTCCGCCGTCCCCGGTTGTCGCTCTGGACTTCTGGATACGACAAAAGGCATGGAGAATGGAGAATGACACAGGGCGGCAGGAGAACCCCAGACTTGACTTGGCTTGATAGGGACTGACCTGCTGGGTATAAGAACAATTGAAATACTCAAGACAAAGACGAGACAAACAGACTCGATGTCTTGGTCGGTCCTTTTCAGTCACTTTCTATCGTTTTTTTTACTTCATTTTTTGCCCTCTTCTCTGCGTTTTGGGGAGTGAGTACAGTGAAAGGCCCTGTCTCTTCATCATTGCACAATGCATTCTCTCTCCTGGGCTTTGAGCCTCGTGCTCTTCACGGCAGCGTCAAGGGCCCTCGGTGGTGCGACGCCAGACTTTGTTGGCGCGAGAAGAGATGTCCCCAAGTCGTTAATTTACGAGTTTGCAGACGAGACAGCAAGTGGCCCTCATCCATACTCGATTTTCGACAAACTGTATGCTAACTTGGAGACAGGAATCCGCATCCTTCTACGCGACGTTGGGCTCTGATGCAAGAGTTATCACCAAGTATGATTCAGACCTGCTCAGAGGTTGCGTAGTACAGTACTCATCCCATGAAGGAGCACACGCGGCGGCCGCTAGAATGGCCCAACAGCCTGCCGTGAAGAAGGTCTGGCCTGTTCATTACTACCCGCGACCGAAATCGAATGTGATTCCAGTGGGAGATCTGCCTTTACAAGCACAGAAGCAGAGTAGAGGATTGGCCAACGATACATTTAGTCCGCATGTCATGATGCAGGTTGACAAACTGCACGCTCGTGGCGTAACAGGAAAAGACATCATTGTGGCCGTGATAGACGACGGGGTAGGTTCCATGTCGATTGCTACGGTCCCTCAACGGCACTTTAGTGTACCTCCATTTTCTGACCTTGGGAGCTGCAGGTCGATTACCACAATCCGGCACTAGGACGATGCTTCGGCAAAGGGTGTCTTGTTACGGCCGGTTATGACCTCGTTGGTAATGCCTACAACGGCACTAGCAAGTCCATACCCGTCCCGGGTCCCGATCCCATGGCCTGCGGCTCACACGGCACTCACGTTTGCGGAATAATTGCGGCACAGCCCAATCCATATGGCTTTACTGGCGTTGCACCGGGAGCGAAACTCCATGTATACAAGGTCCTTGGTTGCACAGGTGGCACCGGCACCGATGTCTTGATCTCCGCCGCCATAAAGGCAGTAGAGGACGGGGCACAAATCATTACAGCCTCAATCGGCGGAAGCAGCGGCTTCAGCGAAGACCTCTGGAGTAATCTTATGAGCAAGATCGCCCGCGAAAGAGGGATTCCCTGCACTGTTGCGGCCTCAAACGATGGGCCTGAGGGAGCCTTCTACCCGTCCGGCATGGCCAACGGCCCCGATGTTATGAGCATCGCTTCGTTCGAGAATGTCGAAACTCCCTCAATTCTCACGGCTGCGAAGTTCTCAGTAGTCGGAGGACCGTCCGAGTCATTCGGCTACGTTCTCGGAGCTCCCGGAGCATGGAGCAACGTCAACCTCCCCTTGTGGGCACTCCACTTGGATCCGACAGTCGTTGATGACGGCTGCTCACCATTTCCCGGCACCACGCCCGACCTGTCAAAATATGTTGTCCTCGTCCGCCGCGGCACCTGTACGTTTACCCAGAAGGCAACATACGCAGCAGCCAAGGGGGCCAGATATATCATGCTCTACGATTATGAGCCAGGAGCTTTCAACATTGATGTCAGGGGCGTGGAGGAAATTCTTGGATCGGGCATGGTACAAGCCGGAGTTGGCGAGACGTGGATCCGAAGCCTTTCGGCCGGTAAAACCGTCATCCTGCATATGACGGATCCCTCCAAGGCCAAGACGGTGCTCGATGTGACCAGAAACAAGGCAACAGGTGGTGCCGTCAGCGACTACAGTTCCTGGGGCCCAACCATGGAGATGAACTTCAAGCCGCAATTTGGCGCTCCAGGCCATAATATCTTGTCCACGATGGCTGTCAGTCATGGCAGCTACGGCGTCAATTCGGGAACATCCATGTCGACGCCCATGGCGGCTGGTGTGATTGCCCTTCTTGGAGAGTATCGCAGAGACTTGAACATCACCTTGATCCGCAATCTTCTGTCGGCCACCTCGAAGGCTCAGCTCTATAATCCGGGCGGAAAGGATGCCAAGTTCTTCAACTTCTTGGCTCCTGCGGCTCAGCAAGGCTCTGGACTGATACAAGCTTTCGACGCGGCTGTCGCGACAACAATTCTGGATCCTTCCAACCTTGCTTTCAACGATACGGATCATTTGAAAACCCATCTCAACTTTACCATTACCAATCATGGCAAGAATCCTGTCACCTATAAGATTGCACAAAGGCCAGCAGGGTCCGTCTACGTTCTTGCCAAAAACAGCATCGCCCCGTCAAAAAGTCCCAACGAGTTCGTGGCGGCTTCTGCGTCGCTGGACTTGAGCCTCAAGAAGACAGTGATCAGGCCCGGGGCATCGCAGCTCATTCGTGTCTCGGCCATCCCGCCCACTGGCATTGACGAGCGCAGACTGCTGCTCTGGTCCGGATATATTACAGTCAATGGATCCGACGGCTCGGCCATGTCTCTGCCGTACGAGGGCCTGGCCGGCTCGTTGCGCAACTCGACGACCCTGGCAGCCAGAGCATCCTTTGTCAGCAACGCGACCGATCCGGACCTGGCACCAGTTGCTGCAAACTCGCGCTTTGTCCTACCCCGTCCTGGGCAAGCAAGCGATGCTGACAGCCTTCCCGTCGCCATGGCGAATCTGACCCTTGGGTCTCCCACCGTCGTGATATCGCTCGCGTACAGATACTCACCGCCGTGGGAGCCGGAGAGTCTCTGGGAGGTTGATAGTTCGCCATTGACGTGGCAAACGCGCGGTCAGACCGGCGTGGGCTTTGATGGCAAGCTGCGAAACGGAACATATATAGCTGCCGGGTTGTACAAGTTTGTAATCAGGGCCCTGAGAATTGCTGGCGAGCCACTGAATCCGGGAGACTGGGACACGAGCGAGACGCCTCCATTCTCTATCTTGTATAGACAGTAGGCGCTCCCAGTCTGTGGTGTGGTGTGTGATTGAGTCTAGTCTGTTCATGGCCATGGCCATGGCCATGGTCATGGTCATGGTTCGCAGCTTTCGAGAAAACGCAACGCGCATTATTGTTCCTTTTACTATGCTTATAATTTTCATCAGAATAAGTTATTGTTTTCAGTTTTTGAGATGCATATCGGCCTGATATCGATCGTTTTTCTTTCATGTTTTTTTGGAGTGTTTCAGAGGAAAGAAGGAAAGAAAAACAATGCAGAATAAACTTTTTCACCTTTGTAGTGCGTAGGCGGACGTCCATTTTGTTCAACGCATAGTGTCGGTCCGGCGGTGTAGAAACAAGGGCGGGCTAGATACATTGTATGTACGTCTGAGGAGGTAGGTGATCTGCGTCCGAGACACAAACAATAAGGATCCCTAGCAAGGGGAACGTTGATCTAACTCGTGCATGTCTGGAAAATCAAATTAGGCCAGATCTTCATAAGCGTTGCATCAGAATACTTAGGTAGGTGTGCGCACTTGTTGATTGATAGAGGAGTCGTGCGTGCCACAAATAGATACGTTAGATGTCACACGTGTTGGGATGCTTTCTTAGGAGGGGATCTGGTGTCGTCTGGAAGTAGACTGTGGCGCAGCATGAGAGTGGACATCTGGAACGTTCCAGGTCTAGATAGGTGCCTAGACCTGGGTAGTGGAGCATTATCGGATTCTGGTGACGAATAGGTAGTCTATGTCTATCAGAATTCGATGCTAGGCTCTGTGATATTTTATATTCTATTATATGGATTATACGATAATAACGTACTTAAATCTAGTTATTGATAAGCATCACTTGTCTCTGATGGAGCTACCACCAGAAATCGGAGTGGCGCGCAAAGGTAGTCCCTAGGTACCTCGTTGACAGTCTACACATTGTCTGGTCACGTACAATGCATCGTTGAAGACGGACCAGACCGCTCAATATTCGCGCCACTCCGCCACATGCACTGCCGACTGGTACAGACACCAGACACCTAGATACATACCAGTTCCAGACTCCAGACTCCGCCCGCCGCTGCACGCACGTGGGTGCGTGGGTAACCAGCCAAGATTTGACTGGACCTGACGGCAGATTCGCACTAGTTTGAAAGGCCAATGGAGGCTAAGCCTAATGGAGGCTGTGGGTGACCAGACGCCAGTGGCTAGCAAGTAGGCGGCAGGCCCTCGATTCCCAAGTCACCACCACCAACTTGCAGTCAGCATTCCAACACCATACACAGGCAAGACAAATCTTCACGATCCCTTTCTCCAAGAACATCGTCTTGATTATCGTTATCGCCATCGTTAAGCCCTCGACGCCCAGATTATCATCAAGCTAGCACCATATCCAGTCTGCTCTGGTCCATGCAGGCGTCGGAGGCCTCAATGTCGAGAATCAACAAGTCTTGTGATCAATGCAGACTGCGGAAAGTCCGATGCATCGGTAATGGCTGTCCTCTTCTCTTAATCAATCAAGACTTCTGTCCATTTCCCCCCCATTTACTAATGATTTGAAACAGCTCCTGATTCTTCCCCCGGGGCCCCCACCGTCTGCATACCTTGCGCAGTACGTCTGCCACTATTCCCAACTCCAAGTCTAGAGTGTCTTAGTATCAGCAGCTGATCCAGCTCCCATTTCAGAGACGAGGCGAAACCTGTCACTTTAGTGTCCACAGAAGACGATTTCTTCCTAAAGGTATGCCATCTCATCGTCTCGCCGTCTCACTTGAGTCGGCGGTCTGAGTTGGCATTGAGTCCACTGGGCTAAACATGAGAAAAACGTAGTGTCCGAGACGACCCAGTCGCCTTTGTCGCCGGGTCTTGGTCTAGATATCAGCGATCTGTATATCGATTGCATATTGCGGAATGGACCACAAAATGAGACCTTGACAGACGAAACTGGTGTTATCAAGGTCAGTTTCCTCCACCATGCACAAGCCACCTTTTGGCCAGAAATTGACCTCGGCACACACACATATATAGACTTCCGATGATCGAGGTACTTTCCCACGCGCTCGTCATAATTCTCCATTTTGAGCATGACCCGTCCTGACTAACGCGCCGTTCAAGTTCCGAGTTCAACCTTGGCCTTTTTCTCTGATCCACAAGTCGAGCAATTGACCCAAAAGATTGGGTCGGATCGTCTGAAAACTCTCATCCACAAGATAGATACACTAATAACCGAGCGCCTCCGGGGACGGTCTACGTCAACGTGGACGCGTATAAACTTTACCAAGCCTCCACAGCAAGTAGTGATATACAAGGACGTCGCAGATCGATATATCGATGGTCAGCCTCTCTTTCTCTTGGCCCTTTTTCTTGGGGGAATTTTCCTTGTGATCATGATTTCTACAAGTCTCAAGCCATCATCTGCTAATGCGAACAATATAGCTTACTTCAAATTCGTACACCCAATCTATCCGTTCCTAGACCGGGACGAATTCACATCGCGTACTCTCTCCCATGATGACACAAGTACTGTTCCGGAAGACAAGACTTTTTCCGCCCTCTATTATTCCATACTCGCGCTAGGTAGTCAATATGTTGACGGGGGCACCTTTCAGCCGGGACATGGCGTGACGTGGAATCTATTCCAGACCGCTCTAGGATATGTCGCTGATGTGATTGTACCAAAGGAGACACTCGAAAACTTGCAAGTACGTATCCATTACATGGTTATCAACATGAGCCAACCTCTGTTATACTGACCAAACTTAGGCCTTGACTGCCATGGTAAGACGTCCAGGACGACATTTTTCACGTTCCTCTCTCTCTCTATCTTTCTAATTTATGCCCGCAGTCCGTATTCGCGACCAACGCATGCTGTCTGCAACTCGAGGACACTTTGATCGGCGAGGCCGCCAGAATGGCCCTCTCGCTGCGCTATCACAAGTCAGCCAATGCTAGTGTCAGCGAGTTGAAGACTTTCTGGGTTGTCTATTATATGGAGAAGCAGTCGTGTTTCCAGAACCGTATGAGCTCAGTATGTCTGACGGGTTGTTCATCTTCCACAATTATGAGGCCAGTCAGATGACTAACACAAACTAGATCATATCCGACGATGACATTGCCTGTCCCATTCCCCCAGCTCTCGACTCGATGTTTGAGGACTTTAATTGGTTTCTTTCATCGATTCGGTTTGCACGACTATCATCAATAGCGTATAGCACACTCTTCACAGTTAGCGCACGACGTCAGTCACACGACTCGTATTTGAAAGCGATAGATCATGTTTATCAACGACTCGAAGACTGGCGGCTGTCTGTTCCCAGCGGGTTCCGCCCCGGAGAATCATTTCACCATCTCAGCATGCTTGCCGGGTCTGGGATCAAACTTGTCGCCGTTCAGACTCAGTATCTATATTTCAGCATGCGAGTTGTGCTCGAGCGACTCGTTATGCGCGTGGCGAGCCAGCAAGATGTGAGACGAGAGAATAGCAAACTCTATCTCATGTGGGCGGCTCGGACCATTATCGAGTTGACAAGACACATTGATATTGAACCTCACGTGCCAATTTTGTAAGTGCTGCCAATTGAACTTGACTGCCATTAAAAGCGTTGTTAGCTTGCTCATGCCAGAATATAGTATCACGGGTGTCATGCCAATGTCTGGACTCTTCATTCTTTTCGATTTCGTGATGCATAATCCCTTGCATGAGGAGACAAGAGACAACATTGCTCTTCTCGACGCCGCCACTGGATATTTTAGCCACTTGGAGTACATCTCCAAAGGAGCATTGCCAGGAAGCATCATATCCGAATTCACCCAGATTGCCAAAGACTTTTGCTACCAGGCAGAAACGAGTGCAAAACAGTCCTGCGACTTCATTGACGATCCTGTCCATGATGGCAGCTTGGCAATGAGTGTAGACAGAAATGATGCGTCACAAGCTGGTCAGCATCTGGATACAGTAAGTCGAGCAAATATCATGGGCGGTCCATGTCAAGCGAGAGATTTAACAGATTTTGGTCAGATTCATCAATTTTCGACCGACCTACTGCCCATGCCAGAGAACGAGTATCTTGCCCAATCCACTATCCCTATGACTGACCACACGCTGGCGTATCCTGTTCTCGAGAATTACCATTTGCCCGATGGGGGCCAACTGTTCGATTACGGTGACATGGGCGACATGCGAAACTTTTTTGGCGCACTGCTGTCGGATTGGGGTGATACTCAGCAATGATTGGAAATGTCAACGAAGTATAAAATAATGGTTCATGCTGGTGTAGCAATCATGTTGAATACAATAGAAATGTATTTATTACTCATTGTCGAAGTACTCGTGGAGGAAGGGCGATGGCTGCAGCTTCATCGTTGCAGTACAAGTCCATCCGGTCATACAGCTTCAAGTCAAAAGACAAATCGTGAAGAATTGTTTGAACAAGATTTTCCTTCTCTTTTTAGCCCACGAAAAATGAAGAGCATTGACAATCTTGTTACTATTTCCTACAATTTTCAAAGTGCCTAGAAACGACTAAAAGAAACTCGAAAAAGGATTCAGTGAGGGAACGAAGAGTCCACTTGGCGCCCGATATTTTGAACCCGCGACCAGACAAATGAGGCAAACGTTCATTGTCTTTGTCAATTCGCCAAATCTACCTCGAATTTCCGAGCACCGGGATCCACCGAAAAGGTCTGGTGAAGCTGTAAAATTCCAGTGTCACTCTGTCGGCGCTCGGGGTCGACTAGCGTCTCATTTCCGGCTGGGGAGTCGAAATTTCGGGTACCAGACTGATGTGAATAGTTTCCGGAAAATTCGGAACAGCAACATGCCAGAGATAGTAGAAATAACTTCATGCCCGGAAAGTACACGGTCATCTATCCATGCGTTTTTGATACACATGCACAATGACACTGACGACGAAGCCGAAAAATGTTCTCATCACCGGGTAAGCGCGCCAACGTGTTATCGTCCTCGTGGTCACTTCAGAAGCTCATCAACTGTCCCGCAGGTGCACACCGGGAGGAATTGGTTATGCCCTGGCACGAGAATTTCATGTCAAAGGTATGTACATACATACCTGTTACGACACCCGCGGATTTCACAAAACCCAGATTATCTGCTTTTTTTTTTCACATGAAACGATTGTCACTAATGCTCCCAAGGTCATCTTGTCATTGCCACGGCGCGGCGTGACGAGATTGTCGACCTTTTGCGCAACGACGGCATGGTAGCCTTATCCCTCGACGTGACGAACCAGGACAGCATCACGTCATGTCTGGATGAAGTGGTCAAGATGACCGGTGGGGGTCTTGACATGCTCGTCAACAATGCGTAAGCCGACGACTTTTTTCCACGGGAGAAAGTAGAAATAGCATGGAAAGAACTGAGGCGAAACTACTCCAGAGGCCTCTCACATACCATACCCGCCATCGACGTCGACCTATCTGACGCCCGCCACACATTTGAAACAAACTTCTTCGCCGTCCTCGCCCTAGTGAACGCCTTTTCGAAACTCCTCATCCGATCCCGCGGCCGAATAGTCAACATAAGCAGCATCGCCTCCGTAACGCCCTACGTATATGGCTCCGTCTTCTCCGCCAGCAAGGGAGCCCTTGAAGCCTATTCTCGCACCCTCCGCCAGGAACTCAAGCCTTTTGGCGTGGGCGTCACCGTGGTCATGGCGGGCCAGGTTAAGTCGCAGACCAACAAGACATATCGGGAGCTACCCAAAGACTCGGTCTATGCTATTGCGCAGGACATCTTTCGGAAAAAGCTGACGTATTCGGATGATACTTCGCAGATGACGCCAGATGAGTTTGCGCAGAGGATGGTGGGCAAGTTGCTGCCGGGGAAGAAGATTGTTGGTAGGGAGGATGGGGCATGGAGGTACTTCTTGAATCCAGCATCACCGCCCGATTGGGTTTGGATTGGGGGTCATGCCGCCTCGGTGAGGCTTTTGAGGATCTTTGGCGAGCGGCCGCTTGATGTTGTTGCTTATCGCAAGTTTGGAATGGATGTGTTGGAGACCAGATTGAAGAAGGCGTGAATGCGGGCCGCCATATAGGAATACAGTGTATTATAACTTTCCCTGCACGATGACTTGAGTTGTTCCTGTAGAGACCACCGCTTACGTAAAGTAGTCTTGTCTTGTCAACAATGGCATTGACTATTGACGCCTCAGCGGACCCCAGCGGACTGTGCACGCCAGGCACGTGCATGTGTCTGGTGCTCCAGACCAGACCAGATCAGACCCAGTGCCCTGTGCCCAGTCCACATGCAGACTGGCGCCAGGCTCTTGCCTGTTGGTGGTGCTTGCTACTTGCCACTTCTTGCCGCCGCTGTCTGCGCAGTCCCAGCCGCAGCCGCAACCTGGTCAAACAAGGGGGCCCCAGCGCTTTTCCATCGATAAAGCGCAATCGGACCCCGCCAAGCGTCCAAACATGGCACCAGGGCCAAATTTTTTTGCTGCGGGAACCGGCCTGGCAGATTGAAAATCATTCCCTGAACCGCAATCAACCAACGAAGCAACGGGACGCAGCGCATACATCGTCGAGTCGAGTGTCTTGGAAAACAAAAGGCGCCGAACAAAGCTGCAATGTGTGGTGTCACCGCTCTCCTTGTTCGTTCTCTCTCTCGCTTTCGCGATCATGGTCTATTATCTTGCTGCTAACCCGCCTGCTCGCGACAGCTCGGCGATCCCAAGGCCACCACGGCCGCCATCGATATGTCAGTCTCACTCGTGCCCTAGCCGCCAAATGAACAAATACAAATGAATTAGCAAGCGAAAGAGGAAGAGGAGAAAGGAGAGAGGGGCGAGAGAACAGAGAAAGCGAATATATCTAACCTCTTTTTATAACAGCCATGAATCGTTGTATTACCTTCAACATGTCTGTATGACCCGAAGCCAGTCTTCCCGCGCCCGTGGAAGCTAACAAGCCGAGCAGCGTGGTCAAGATGCCGCGGGTATCACCGTGTCACAGGGCGGACGAGTGTATCAAGCCAAAGGAAACGGATTAGTCTCAAAGTGCGCAAACGGCTTCCCCGCAAACCGAAAAGAACAAGAAGAGAAACAAGAAAAACAATATGAAGAAAAAGAAGGAATCTCGAGCTTCAGCAGCTAACGAATCGTGCCGATTTCAGGGTCATGAGTGACGGAGCACGCCTTCGACAATTGCCTGGAAACCTTGGCATTGGCCACCTGAGATACCCGACTGCCGGAAGCTCCTCCGCGTACGTGTGCACCAATCTTGAAAGCTCTCGCACATGATCTGACCATTCTCGATATTACAGATCAGAGGCGCAGCCCTTTTATGGTACTCCGACCCACGAACCCTACTGAAAAACCGTTTGGCATTTCAGCTGACCCTGGAAGTAAACACCCCTTTTGGCCTGTGTATGAGTGTCAATGGAAACCTCATCAACGTCGAGGAACTGCGCGAATTTCTCGATGTCGAGGCTCGCCGACACATTAATTCAGATTCCGACTCGGAGCTTCTGTGGGTTACGAGAAATTGCCACGTCACAAGCACATTTTCGTTCCTGACTCGGGTCCTTTAGGCTCAACGTTTACGCCCATGCTCTCACTGAACTCGGCAAGTCTCGAGTGAATTCCGAAGACACCTTCACCGCTCTCCGCACCGTGTACGAGAAGTGCCAGGGGGCTTTTGCCTGTACTGTCATGATCGCAGGTTTTGGTATCCTTGGATTCCGGTGAGTTTTGATGCTGGACATCATGAGTTGGTGCGGCTGGAAGATCGAGTTACCAGGCGCCTCTGTCTAACCATTCGCGCAGCGATGCCAACGGTATTCGACCTCTTTGTATTGGATCCCGTCCTTCCCTCACCTTGGAAGGAGCCACCGACTACTTTATGGCTTCCGAGTCCGTTGCTCTGAAGCAGCTCGGTTTCAGCAACATCCGCGATATCAAGCCCGGCGAGGCCGTCTTCATTGAAAAGGGCTGCGCTCCCATCTTTCGGCAAGTCATCGAGCAGAGAAGCTATAGTCCCGACATCTTCGAATACGTATATTTTGCCAGGCCCGACACCGTCATGGATGGCATATCCGTTTATCGTAGCCGACAGAACATGGGTGTCGAGTTGGCCAAGAGGATGAGGGAAGTGCTGGGCGATAAAATTATTGATGAGATCGACGTCGGTATGTCGTTGAGGGTTCCGCGCCATGCTCGCAAACTTTGATCCGCATGACTAACTTTCATTGTCTTTAGTTGTACCGGTCCCTGAGGTAAATTTCCATCCACATCTCATAATTCGCAGAAGCTGGCTAACTGAATGGACTAGACTAGCAATACTTCGGCAGCTGTGCTAGCCGAGCATCTCAATAAGCCATATTCGAACGCTTTTGTGAAAAACCGGTATGTTGCTTCTGAACTCACTGTTTCGCGTCTCACTCTAGTCCCGAGTGCAGGCAGGATATGAGAGGGAAATGGATGGTTCTCTGTCTGGGTGTCCCATTCTCGCACGTGACATGCGCCATTTCAGCTTTGCAGCCTGCTAATGAGAAGATGATAGATATGTTTTTCGAACATTTATTCGTGAGCCATCTCCCGGCTTTCACTATTCCACTTTGTTCGTAATATAGCGCAATATTAACTAAAACATTCCTCTTAGTTCCTAACCAAGGACTGCGCAAAAAAAGCGTCCGCCGAAAGCTCTCGCCCATTGAGTGCGAATTTGAAGGGCGTAACGTTTTGCTGGTCGATGACAGCCTTGTTCGAGGGTTCGTATTAATTCCTTCTTTTATGGTCCAAGCTTTCATTGCTAACTTTGACCGTGTACTAGCACCACTTCCCGAGAAATTGTACGTCATTGCCTTGGTTAGGTTTTTAGTTGGGACTGCTTGAGCTTGAAAATGCCCGAGACACTGACTCGTTTCTTCTTGTAGGTGCAAATGGTTCGCGAATGCAAAGCCAAGAAGGTGATTTTTGTGAGCTGCTCGCCAGCCATCACGAATCAGCACATTGTAAGTCGCAGCCAAGTTATTCCAAAACTCTCATCTTTCTTGACTCCCGTGTACTGACTCAGCTAGTACGGCATTGATCTGGCTGATCCTGCTGGTGAGATACCGTCGCTTCGCATCCAAGTTCTTTAGCTTGGGCTCTTCACACTGACGTATTCTAGAACTTGCCGCGCACGGTCGGACAACCGAGGAAATCGCTGAGTACATCCAGGCCGACCATCTCGTTTATCTGACGTTGGAGGGCCTAATGGCTGCTTGTAAGGATGCGGCCGAGAAGGATAGCAAGGTGGAGGACTTTGAGATTGGCGTGTTCAACGGCAACTACGTGACAGGCGTGCCAGAAGGTTACTTTGAGCATCTCAGCTCGGTGCGGCAGCAAGGCAAAAAGCGCAAGGCTGGCACGCTTGACTTGACATTAAGTGGCTCGACAGAATTAACAGACGGCTCGGTGGTGGTAACGAACAGCGGCCCTGTGTACGGTGCGGGACCAGAGTACCGAGAGGATATAAGGTTCGTCATAGTGGCTGATGCTATGTCGTATCTATTACTAACATACCCATTTCAATTTTTTTCCTCTAGTATCTACAACTTTGCAAGCGAGATTCCAAGCCATGAACGATAAACGACCTCTTACCTAGGACGCATGTACAGGGGAGGACAGAACAGACTTTTTCGGCGACGAGCGTTTTCTTTTTTTTTTTTTTTTTCTTTTTTTTTTATTTCAATGTCAGATTTTTGAGTGCTCAAGAGACGTCAGATATTGTTGACAATAGGTAAAAATCATAGAGTCGGGAAACCCAGGTTAGAATTTGCATAGCAGTTGAGTTAACACGGACGTTTCGGCATGATTTCACTAGAGTAGACAACCGGTCCTTCAAGGGCTGTCCGTCGCATTTCACTCAACTTGAGGCGAGGGCAGTCAACGAACAAAAACGACGGACAATCGTGTTGCCGAAATCTCACAATTTTCGTAAAAAACGTTGATCGTTTGTTGCGGCTCTGCGGCCTCTTCCCCCCCTTCCCTTTTCATGCACACACATTCTCTCCTTCTCAGTCGTCTCCTCAAATCATCTCATTTCACTTTCCTTCCCTCCCCCTCCTTGAACCCAACCCTCAAAACAACCAAAACCCTCACAATCACCATAGGCGCGGTCAACCAAAACGCCAAATGATCCTCCACGGTCCACTCTCCAACCCTCGCCCAGACAGACCACCCTCCAACAGCCTGCGCTGCGGCGTGACAATACCCCCCATCACTAAGCAGCATCCCCGCGCACAGCAGCCGCCAAAGCCGCTGATCGTCGAAGCAGCGCAGCACAATGGCCTCGACAAAGGCAAAGTACAGCCAGCTGCCGCCTAGGGTGGTGTACAGAAATCTCGAGTCCTTGTCAAAGGAGACGTCGTGGCGGTGCCGCGTCACGACGATGAGGTACGTTGCTGGGACAGCTAGGACGAGGAGGACGCCGCCCAGGGCGAGGAGGGGTTCGATGGTGGTGAGGATGAGGCGGTAGAAGAAGGGGATTGTGGTCGTGGCAGGGACGATCAAGGTATTTATTTTGGGAGGCATTTTTCTTTTTTGTTACCTTTTTTCTTTCTTCTCTTTTCAATTTATGCACTTTTGTTGTTATGGTGGTGCATTCGTCTGGGCGGATGGCGGTGGTGATGGAGATGAAATTTGCAGTTCTCGGAAGGGTCGGGGAGTTGAATTGATGACAGCATCGCGGGATGTTGTATGTAGTGACACATGTATAGGGAGTGTAACGTCACGTGTAAGGCGATTTTATTTATTTACATTAGATAGGCTAGAACTAGCCTAATGTGTAAGGCGATTTGTAGAGAGAAAAAAAAGTTGGTTGTCAGACCATATCTGGCAATGATGGATGCCTTTTGCTTGGGACGACTTGTGTGACGGCATTGTGTAACAACCTAGAAATCACTAGCTACATACACTATATGCCAAGATGTACAAGCAGCATCTAAGTAAGTACCTACTTACTTAGATGCTGCTTGTAGATCTAAGTAACCCTAGGTACGCAGGCAGGTAGGCTCAACAAGTGGGCTCATCTGCCTGTGTTATGTCGGCCATTCCATTGCCATGAAGAGATTCCTGTTGGGTATGTTTTGCGAGGCAGCCAAAAAAAATACATTCATCTCCAATGACCATTTCCTCTCAATTCCAATTGACACTCGGAAGCAATAAACCGGAAAATAAATTATGACGCGAAATACTTGCTTGGCAGACAGCTGGACTGTACTTGAATGCGCGAAAGCCAGTGACTATGACGTATCAATTTCATCATGGGCGTCAATGGAGGTACGCATCGCATCGCACGCAACATTATCGTTGACCACAATTCCACACCTTTCGCTCTTAACTTCCTCAACTCTCCAAACTCTCAAGCACAATGCTCAACCTCCCTCCAGGCCTCGGCTCGCTTTCTGGTGGCGGGCGCAGCTTGACGGCGAGGACAACGACGCCGCGGACAAAACCCTGGCCCAGCAACCAGCATCCCAAGACATAAACACGTTCGACGTGCTAGCCCTGAGCACCCTATTCGCTGATATCTCGGGCACGCCGTTTAAGATTGTGCAAGAGTGCTTTACCTCAAATACCGTCTGCCTCTTGAGACTCTTCCAAGTTTGCTGGACGCTTCTCTCTCCCGAAGGGCCACCGCATGAGACGCGCAGCGCAGGAGTTCTGTCCTCGTGTCAAGTGCCTTCGAGAATAGTGGCTTGCTGGACGAAGAACCGTCCATTAACACGGCGGACGCGACGGGCAAAGCCAGTGAGAAACGGCTGCCCAAGAAGCTGAGCGTGGAGTTGAAGCAGAGAATTTGGAACCACATGATGACCGGGGATTCATGCATCATATCTCCTTTGAGACGATGCACGGCAGGTTTATACCTGTCGGCGATCAGGTCTTTGTTTTGAGTGTTGAACGAATCATGGTGCGGAAACACGACCTTATACACGGCAATTGAGTCACGTCGAGCAGGAGGCAAGTGCTTCTTTTTCTCTTCCTTTTTCCGGTTTGCCAGATGTGGTATGCGGACCTGCACGGGCATTACTTGCGACAACATCTGGTCTAGATACCAATATACACACGCACCAATGCAACGGTGCATGTGGTCTGATGCAGCTGGCCGCGGCGGCCGGAACGGTGTTGAATCAGCTCGACACGGGCTGAGAAGATGTAAGATTTCACGACCACTAATCATATTGTATAAACGTACACAGGCTGTGACGATTGCAACGACGGTTCAATTCAAAGAAGAAAAGAAGTTGATTTTCGAACTCCATGACTTTCTACTCCCCTGGTATGGAACAGCTACTAGTGTCTACTAGCCGACAAGAACCATTTGAGCCATCGACGAAAAAGCACTCAAGTAACGCCCCTTGCGTCAGTCTATTGTCTAGCATCTCTTTGTTCTCGGCAACTTTTCGGTCAAAAATACCTAAGATTTTCTTTTTCTTTTCTTTTCCCCCCTGGAAAATTGAAAATAAAATAGAGAGAGAGAGAGACAGAGAGAGATGTACGTACGTATGTACATACAGGTATGTATTTGAGACAAGAAGCGACAAAAAGGGCCAAGTCGTTTCGTTTTTTAAACGGTCTGGACACTAAACCCGCTGACATTTTTCAAGTCTTGGCAAAACAACAAAAGGAAACACAAACACGGCCCAGCTTTGAAAACTTCGCCCGACAATAAGATGTGCCGAACACGCCGCCGCGAGCTGCCCTTCTCGTCCAACATCCGAGATAAGCATACGAAACTGCAGCTCACATATCGTCTCTGAAGGGACTGCTAGCTTTTTTTGAGACCGTCTTCTTTATTATATTTCTTTCATATCGAGAAGAAAAAAAGAAAAGGAAAACATTTACCGTTTGGTCCGTATGTACATGTGTTTGCTTTCTCCGCGAATACATACGATACAGTACACAGTATATACATATATTATATGCACATGTCGCAGGAACCGCTCCGAAGACTGACTACCTAGTCGGCGCCTTTAAAAAAACAAATCTCAAGATACGACTTTGCTATCGCCCAGGGATCAAACACAGCCCGCTTCCTCGGCTCGGATAAAAATGAGCGAATAAAACGCATCCAGGACTCTTTTTTCTGCTATTTGTTCTTATTAATAGCATTGAATTATCATTCCTTCCTTTTCTATTTGTTATGCTTTCAGTTTCACAAAGGCAAACGAACAGGCTGTTACTGGCGCTCAACTGCAAATATTCAAGTGTCATCATTTCAGAAGCATCGACGCGAGCATTCATCTCCTCCGACGTTTTGCGATACACATCATCCGCCCGTGGTTCCGCACTGTCTCTGGGACATTGGTCGCATCTCGAAAAATACTCATAGATTCCGAGGAAACATATTTACATGACAGAGCAAGGTCGACTATCAATCTCTTTCGGCACGCAGACATGTTGAGAGGTTCATGTTGGTCGCCGAGATGGTTCGTGATGATGAGCGGTTGTCTTGTTGGCAGTGTGGCAAATGCACAACAAAGCTACAGCATCGACACACAAGGTATGCGATTCAGTCCTCGGATCAAACCAGTCGAGAGTATTCGACCAATATTCTCTCCCCTCCAGAAATGTTGCCTTTCTCTCTCAGGCTCTCAACTTAACACGCCGTATTCCGGGCAAACTTAGACGCCATCATACAAACATCAAAATCAGTCGCACAAGATCTCATGAGCTTGTACCACGGAAACGAGCCCGGCCAGATCCCCGGTGTCCTCCCTGGTCCCCCTTCCACGGGTCTCGGCCCATACTACTGGTGGGAAGGCGGCGCCTTGCTAGGTACAATGATTGACTACTGGAAGTACACGGGCGACACGACCTACAACAAGATCGTTATGCAAGGCATGTTGCATCAAGTCGGCGGCAATAAGAACTATATGCCCGAGAACCACACCCTCTCTCTCGGCAACGACGACCAAGGCTTCTGGGGACTCTCCGCCATGCTCGCCGCCGAAAACAAGTTTCCCGACCCTCCTGCCGATCAACCTCAATGGCTTTCTCTGGCGCAGGCCGTTTGGAATACCCAGGCCGACCCGAGCCGCTACGATAAGACTTGCAACGGCGGCTTGCGTTGGCAGATTCCGCCGACGAATCAAGGATACGAATACAAGAACAGTTGGTGCACATTTTCGATAATTGTCTTCTATTTCTGTTTTATCATTGTTCGAGTTTATATATATACTCTTATTTACGGCTTTCTTCTTCAAGTACGCTAGACTAATCCCGCCCCCCTCTCCCAAACAGCCATCGCGAATGGCATCTTCTTCAACATGGGCGCCAGACTCGCCAGGTACACCAGAAACGATACGTATGCCCGGCGCGCCGAACAGACATGGGATTGGCTATGGGGCGTGCAGTTCATCGACAACGAGTCATGGGCTGTCTACGATGGCGCCAGCGTCAAGAACAACTGCAGCGTTGTTGTTAAGGCGCAGTACTCGTATAATGCCGGTATTGTCGCTCAGGGTGCGGCATTCATGTACAACTACGTAAGAAGTTCCTTCCGCAACCTCTCGCGAGGCTTTCTTTTTCTTGTCTTCTTTTTCCTTATTTTTTTTGTCTCTTCATTCGATAAACCACCCCACCTTTCGCATTTACGCGCCCCTTGTTAATCACTCCTCGATGCTGACGAACAAATGTGCCAGACAAAAGACGAAAAGTGGAAGACCCGCCTCGACAATCTCCTCGACGCGCTGCTCAAGAGCTTCTTTCCCCATAACATTGCCTTTGAGCTGCCCTGCGAAGGTTCCAACGGGAAGGGGATCTGCACACCCGACATGCTCTCCTACAAGGGCTATGTTCATCGATGGCTCGCCGTGGTGACGCAAGTCGCGCCGCACACAAAGGATAGGATTCTCTCCACCCTACGAGACTCGTCCGAGGCAGCCGTCAAGCAATGCACCGGTGGTCCATCGGGTCGCCAGTGCGGCTTCTACTGGACGTATGGCAAGTTTGTCGACCCGGCTGTGGACAAAACGACGGGCGCGGGCGAGTACATGGATGTTCTGGCCGCGGTGACGAGCCTGCTGATCGAAAAGGTGGACGGTCCGGTGACGAATACTACGGGCGGTACCTCCAAGGGCAACCCGAATGCCGGAGGCAGGGACAACGGCGAGGAACCCTTGAAGCCGGTCACATTGGGGGATCGGGTCGGAGCGGGGATATTGACCGCGGGGGCGCTGCTTGTGATGGGGGGGACATTCATCTGGATGGGCTTCTTTGACGAAGTTGACTGATGAGCAGAGGATTTCAACGTTTTTTCTAGGAGGAAATTGCCATGTGTTTATGAGTATTTACGAAAGGGGCGTTGGGGTTCTCTTTTTACGTCAATATCAAGCCCTAGGTTGTGTTTTTTCAAACGACCTAACAATATCTAGAATTTGACAGTCTTTCATTACGTCACGGGGAGAGCACAAAAAAGGAAAGAAGGAGAAAAGAAGAGAAAAAGTAGCAGACAAACTGCCTGCTCCGTGGTCTTCTTGGATCAAGAGAGCGTATAACCACGCAATATAAATGACTTCATCGCCATGGTCTGCGCCATGAGGGGCATATCGTCCCCCGATAATCGATCCCGAGATCCCCAAACTCTGAGGGAGCAAATGAAAAAGACCTTCGGGTCTTCCCACGTATCTCCAGTCTCGCAGTCATCGGCAATGCTGCTCCGCTGATCCGCTGCGATGCAGTCGGCATTATGCCACTCATTCCACAACTGAGCACTTGTTTTAGATGGTCTTGTCGAATGTTGTGTTTCCCGGTCCTCCGTAATGAAGTATCAAACAGTAAATCGCCTGTGAACGATTGACCTGGCGACGTCGTTTGTGCGGAGCGAGTAGGTCCCTTTCCCTTGTTGCTGCTAACGGTGTCGGGGGTTTTTTTTTTTCTCCCCTCCATCATTGCGATGATTGTTATGATGTATTTTATGCTAAATGGTCATTGTTATTTCTGTCTAGTCTCAGTAATGGACTCCGCGACGGGCTTTGAATTTCACAGAGCCTGGAACGCATACCCGAGCGAGGCGCACAAATAACCTACCCTTTGTCATCAGACCCGCCCAGAGCCACCAGACATATCTTAACTTGGTCACCCTTATCTGCGTTGGTCCGTGTCATGTCACCGAGTCAGTCAGTGTGTCCGCTCATGCTCCCCCAAAGGGCAAACGACAGGGGAAAAGTGCAATCACCATCACCACCCGGAGCCTCTCGAAGCATGTGCAGACAGACAGTCGACATCAAACCTCTTTCCACCTTGTCTTCCCCCCCCACCTCCTTCCTCTGCGCCCTCGTCCCGACTCACCCGTGGCACACAGACCAGGCAGCTTCCTTTATCCACGCAAGCACACATACCCCTGCACCACCCCACCCCCTTCGTCTTTTCGCACCAACATAGCAAGCCCCGAGGTCGATTCTCGAGCAAGCGGCATTGGCGCAGCACAAACGCAGGGCGAAGTCGCAGAATCTCAAAAAGTTAATAAAGAGGCCCTTGCGTGTGGGCTTGATCAAGTGACCTCTTCGCTCGCAACACCTACTGACTTCCTAGGGATGTTTTCTTTTTTTTTTTTCAAACGACATCTGAACATCTGATGAGATCGAGTGAGACAGAGTCACTCACTGTCTGGGACGAAACGGCAAGCTCCCCCCTTTCCCGTCCCAAGAGAAAAGGGGAGGGGCAAGTTGGCCAATTGGTTCCACCTCAAATCGAGAAGCTGTTTGATTAGTATGGTGTTTGATTAGTATGATGGTTTTTTTATTTTGTTTTATCTGGGCATGTCCGAGGCTGTATTGTTATGTATTTCTTGAGATGGAAGACGCCATGAAAATGAGTGCGCAGAAACATGCATACGTGATATGTATAAATTTTGTGTGTGTAAGTTATCTGCAGTATGTAGGTCAAGACGAAAACATCGTTGTGTAAGTCCTACCTTGGGCAAGCAGTCAAAGTGCTCGAGTAGGCGAGTAGGGTGTAGTTTGATTCTTAAATGCCGGTGCGACGTTTTATGCGTAACAGCGTTAATTGGACGTTCTTCATGGTCTGGTGCAAATAAAATAAAAACCCGGCACTTGGGAAGCCGCGATATCTGTTGCTTATTAGCACGGTGCCTGTCTCGGCCCACTCCCCAGGGCACTCCCCAGGGCACTCCCCAGGGCACTCCCCCAGGAGAAGGGGGGAGGCGTCGTTGTAGCTCGCCGGTGCACGAGAGGTCAGAAGAACTGCAAGGAACATCAATCAAATCAACATTGTAAAATGTTTGAATGTGCTACATGTTGTCTCTCTGAGACACGAACCACCCTGCTACTGAGCTCACTGTGGCACGAACATTCAGTCTGCATTTGTGTGCACATGCATCTTCCATGTTCATGTCCGGCTCAATTGGAAATGCTGTAATTTCGCAAGGCGCAAGGCGCAAGGCGCAAGGCGCAAGGCACAAGGCACACCATTAAAGTCACTAACTTCTGCTGGGAGGAGGCGAGGGCGCGCGGCCGCAAGGCTGTATCTGGTGGTGGTGGTTCACTAGGCACCAGGCCAGACCTGGCATGGGTTCTTAGCAGTGGACGTCTGCTGGCGGTGCCGCTGCACGCACCATCGGACCAGACGAGACAAGACGGCCTGCAGTCAGTCAATCGGAAGAATGGAAGGAATCAAAGGAATGTGCTGCCCCAAATGTCCACACTGCGCGGGCGGTGAAGAAATCGATATATTTTAAGTTTTCGAGCAAATGCAACCAGCTTGTCGTCATCTGCATGGATCACGTATTAGGCTGGTCTTCGCTAAATCAATGGGGGTTTTGAAAGGATATGGCTGGTGTAACCAGTCTGCTGATCGAGCATGCCTGGTGCGTTTACCCTGCTCGCTCCACACTGCTTCATGGCCAGGATGATTACCGTCAGCGTGCCGGAGCCAGACATGTAGACAAACCTGGCCTCGTGGGGGTAGAAGGGGAGAGAGCGAGAGAAAGACAGGGAGAGAGAGAGAGAGAAAGGTAAGTCAATTGGGCCTGAGAGAAGCATGCAGGCGGCGGGAAATGAGTGGCACCCGCCTGCATCTGCGCGGGACAGATTGGACAGATGAGTAATGAGCAGGCATCACATCCATCCAAAAAGTTGCATGTCGATTCCAGCACGGAGACTGAGGTCTCAAAAAATCCCTCCCGTATCGTGAACACTCGTAAGCACGTGCAAGCATGTGCGAGCATGTGCAAGCTCGTTTTTGTGTGTGTTTGTGCGTAAGTGTGTTTGTTTTGCCGATTCCGCGCATCCCATTTCGTTCTGTGAATAAGTTCCAGAAGGAAAAAGAAAACTAAAGTAATCTCGACAAGCCAAGCGGTTTCCACCCATGGATTGCGTTTCGCCACATGACGTACACACACAGTGCCTGCACTTCAGAAGCGCCCAATCATTCTGCTGGATCGAAAAGGGGGTTCCCGAAAAAAAAAGGGGGGGGGGGGGGAAGGGGCGGGTTGAGAAGTTTCAAGGAGACGTCTAAAAGAGATAATCACAAGCCAAAGAAAAAAAAAGAGTTTCAGGGGACATGTTTTGTGGGATAGGGAACCGGAAATCCCGCCGCGACTTCGGCTTCTCGCCTTGGCTTTTTCGTCTTGACTCTTCTTGTTGACCAAGTCACGGGCAGGTCATCGCTAGACAGCGAGCCAGCAATCTGCCAGCCAGCCTCTGCGCCTGTGGCTGGCTGGTCTAAGATTCCAAGTAGACACAGTCACATACTTGGTTTATTCGAGACCCATTTGTCGCATCTTTTCTTCCTTCTTCTTCTTCTTCTTCTTCGAATTCCGGGGCCACCCATCGTATAGGAATTCCAGGAGCAACAAAGCAGGTCTTGCATATGTATTTTGGTCGGTGTGGTTATGGCGAAGAGTGCTCGATCACGGCCACCTTGCCATCAATGATGCGTCTTTGCTGGGGAAAATAATCGAAAAATAACCAGTGAAAGTGACTGACTCCGGTCGGCACGAAGAAGCAGGATCGCGCGCGCTCCTTCCGGGCCCACCTCGATATTCATTCAACTGGCCCTATGAAATGAGCTGACGTTGACAGGTCCGGTCGGGGACGTGGTCAATGGGTTATGGTCGAGACAGCACGGAGACTGAGGATCTCAGAAAGGTAGGCTCGGTAGACTGGGCCAGCTCGCCGGCCGCACAGAGACAGCCCCAACCATCATTGTCAGTTTAATGCTAGTTCATGGGCTCGTGGGGTGGCAAGGCTCAGCATTGACCGCGGCTGGGCGGTGCAATTTTGCTTGATCAGACACCGGATTGACCTCATTGAGATCGAATTGATGACCAGACATGTCATGGCATGATATGGAGTCTGGTTGATGACGGCGGACCAGACGGCACGAGCGAGTGCGTCTGCTTCCATCTATTCGCCCAGCCCTCCATCAATCTCAGTAGCGGCGGCCACAGCGCACTGGACTTTGTGTGCGTGCCGCCGCCGGGCTGGTGGTCCATGTCCCCCCAACCACACCACATGCAGACACGCTGGTGCTGGTGCCGGTGCTGGTGCTGGTGTGGTGCTGGTGCGGTGCTGGTGCTGGCGTGCGACTCGACTCGCCCGTCGTCTAATTTCGCCCCATGTGTCCCTGTCCCGTCAAGTGCCCCCCCTCGGCCATCCCTGGTCAAGCCTGGTTAAGCATGGGACCTGGTGCTCAGTGGAGTGTTTGCTATCCAATCATCACTCCTTTTTTTATGCGGCGGCCACAGTGCTGAGTTCTCTGGGTCTCTAGCTCCTGGTGGGTATACATATGCTTGTATGCATTCAAGTTGCCTAGCAGATAATAGTTCAGCAGTGCACATCAATTCCTCCCACTGTACATGTGCCTATGCACACCTATGCACACACACACATGTACATCATATGTACATACACCTCTGATAGCAAGAGCGGGAGCGCCGAGTGCCTACTCCAGTCTCTAGTAGGTCACTGGCCACTTGATGCTTGCACCCCCTAGAGACGCCCCCCCCTCCTTCCCCCTGGTCTACCAAGTGCATGCACCGCGAATTTCGACATCGCTTGAAAGATGTTCGCCAGGTGCCGGGCTATTAACCAGACGCTCTTTTGTGCCTTCCCGAATCTATCCTAATAATTCTCAACCTGTCCTGTCCCTTGCTTGCTCCCACCAGACTATTGCTTGCTTGCTTCTCAAGGTTTTCCCCCGTTTGCCTTGCCTCTACACGCACCCACACATCTTCACATTTTTCTTTCCCTCATCTCTTCCTGTTCTTTCTGCCCTGCCGCGTCGTGTGCACGTCGAGTTTGGCGGCATTTGATTCTATCTTCCACGCCGGACGTTGAACATCAGGCAGCTGTTACAGGCTTTCGACGCCAATCTGGTCTGTTTTCGCTCGTTTAGCCGTCGCTCCGCCCTCGCCAACTGTCGTCGCGTACATAGCCTGACTCGAGCGAAATCTCCTTTTTCTTCTACTCTCTCTCGTGTGGTGCTGCACTCTCGACCGTCATCTTTCTTACAAAACCCTTCCCGATCATACCATCGCCGGCAAATTGTCACCCGTTCTCACTTCTCCCTCTCGAGCCGCCAAGTCCTCGCAAAAGGACAATCTTTTGGACCATTCCCTGCCCCATCAATCGCAGAGGTCCAACGCGACAAACCTCTTCTCTCTCCGCCTTGTTCCTTGGAACACGGATAGTCCAGTTGATATCTACAACGAGCTTCGGATTGCAGTGGTCAAAGGGTCACATGAACACATTTTCATAGCGCTGGAAAGGAAGAGGCCTGTTGCGAGAGTTGGGTAACGGGGTGTTTTGTTCTTCCGGTGTTGTCCACTTCTTGGCACCGACAAGAAGAACAACAACATGGGATCCACATTTCTCGGCCCCAAACGATCCATCACCATGAGGAGCCCTTGTGTCAGAGCGTTGCTCGCCGCTTTATGCGTGCTACTCATTCTTCTGGTCTTGGTTCGTCCAGACTCGGTATCAGCTCGACCTCGTCTATTTCGCAAACCTCACGCCAAGGTGAGCCCGGCCCACGAAGAGAAGCCGCCAGTCGACAGCGATTCCCCGCTGTCGGGAGGCTCCATGTTTCTAGACGGCAATGTGTCTGTATCGTCCAGCACACCCTATATGAACTGCAGCGTCGACATCCCTCACTTGCAAAACATCAGGAAAAAGTATAACCTCGATGAACGGTTCCAGTATATGAAGCGCTATGTTCGATTTACCAGAACGGCAGGATTGGAGCGCAAGCGAATCACCAAACTCAATCAAAATCTTCTTAATGGTGCCTTTAGGACGGTCGACGTCAGCCAAGTCTACGACCAGGACAGCTGCGACAAGCCATTGGAAGTTCAAGTCTCGGCATCCGGACTGCCGTCTACGGTCAACGCCACCGACTTCCTGTTTGGGGTGTCAACAACGTTCAAGCGGTTCATGGATCCCGAAACAACTCCCATTAATGAATGGATTTTCTGGCTTACCGACAGCAAGGGTCATTCCAACGGTGGTAAACTGCTACTCATGCTATTGGATGCAGATGACGCAGGACTTCAAGAGGTGGCTAATATACTAGGAGACGTCGGGATCGATGTGGACGTCTATCATTCAGATTCCTCACTGGAAATGGCAGTTCGATATCTCAGCCTGGTCCCCACCCTCTACGCACATCCCGATGCTCACAAGAAAAAGTGGTTGGTGACCTGCGACGACGATACCTTTTTCCCGAGCATGCACGGGTTAATCGACAAGATGGAAAAGTTTGATCATACCCGACAGATGTATATCGGCACGCTATCTGAGGATACTGGAGCGATCGAGAGACACGGTTCCCAGGCCTTTGGCGGAGGAGGTGTCTTCTTGTCGTTGCCCATGGCCGAAAAGATCTCGGATCTCTACGACAGCTGCACGACGGAAGAGAAGATCGCGGAATCTAACTCTGGATGGGGTCCGCAGGGTGACATTCTTCTCAGAAAGTGTATTTACGAAAACACTGACACTCGGCTGACCACTTTCTGGGACTTGTGGCAATTGGATATATTCGGTCACCCTGCCGGGTTTTATGAATGGGGCATTAAACCACTCTCGCTTCACCATTACCGCGGTGGCGGCTGGCACAAGGCCAAGCCTGCTCAGTACACCAAGATTGCGCATAGCTGCGGAGAAGACTGTACGCTGCAGCGCTTCCAGACCGCAGACGACTTCATCATCTCTGGCTACTCAATAGCCCATTATCCCGCAGGCGTGACCTTTGATACGAATCAGGTAGAGGCTACACTCCATGCTGCCCCTGAAGACAAGGGCTGGAACCTCGACTTCATGATGGGGCCGCGACGACCAAATCTCGAAAAGACGGGCAAAAAGATTGCCTGGGAGATGGAGGAGTCCGAAGTGCAAGCGGACGGCTCGGTATTACAAACATATACACGAAAGCAGAAGGATGAACGATGGGTTCACCCGGATTCGCAGCCTATGAGCAACATCGACGGCATCATTGAGCTCGTCTGGATTCCAGCATCATAGACCGAGATGTCACACAACGCAACACGTGCAGCAATCTCCATCCTTTTTGTTGCTGTTGCTACTGTTGTTTTCTTACATGATAATTTCTTTTCTTGGAATTACCGCGAATCGCCGGATGATACGACTTTTTTTCTTCTTTTTCATAGCGACCGACTAATGGCCTACGACTAAGAAAGGGTACAATTATCAACTCCCAGCCGGTGCACCATTCATCCCTTGGTTTTTACAATAAAGCGTCGATTTACCGCGTTGTCGTCAGTCCGTCGGTCAATCACAGCTGAATGGACCACTTGGAAGAATAGACTTTGGGGCCAATGACATTGGCGATACAACCCTGGCTCACATTGAGTCTCATTCAATCAGCATCACACCATATTTTTTACTATTTTTTTATTTCAATTTGTTTTTATTTCAGAAAAAAATGGCGTTCCGGAGATGACAGACTTTTATGTATCATTGTGTTGAGCACTATTTCATTTTCTGGACAGATATTCCTAGTTTATCATGCCATGTAGAGCATTTTCCACACATGTGGGTTATTGTATTGTGGTGAATTGGCGGGGTCAGCGACCAACATATAGATGCGTCATATTTGTTAGCAACTTGAGAGACAACGGATCAGGTGCGGTGGACAATTGACCAAGATGCAATCGTATTATATGTCTGCTCCAATTTTCTGTGAATAACGTTTATATGTCGATTGCGCGTGGAACGAGACGAGCGGCTGGCTGATCATGGTAGACCATCCTTGCTATAATGGACTCGCGCCACGTTTATCCATGTGTCGATGCTCGTCAGACGTAGTGGGTGTTCCTCGTGTTTCCTGCGCATTTTTCCAAATCCATCTTTTCCCCCGGATGTCCTGGCAGCTGACGAGTAATTGTGGAGATGTTTCTGCGTCTCTATGATGTGGTGTGCTCATCCACAGGAAGCCAGTCGTTTTGAACCACGAGCCGAAGACTTGCTTGCCCATCGCTGCCAGTCTGTGCCAAGGACAGCTTAAGAGCCATGAGTCAACTCCATATATCAAGGGAAACTCGATATACACTCACGCAACAACAGACTACTCCTCCATACGGACTATTTTTATTCTTTCCCCCTCTTTTTGCCCGGTGAAGCGAAAACATTGTGTAGAAAGGCAAAAGATGGAGCAGAGATTTGCTCGAAAGAGCTCATCCTGGAGATACTCGTGATTGTGAATATTTAACTTTGCCCCCCTTTTTTTTGTCTTCACTTTTCCCCCTTGCGCTCCAACGTTCACTCCCCGTCTTCTCCATCTCCGCTCCCGCTTCCGCCACCATGCCTATCCCTCCCCCGGCGTCTCCGAGGGCAAAACCCCAGGAAACCACCCATACACGTCAAAGTCGACCGTCATTTCGCCCAAGGCGCCCCTCGTGACCTGCACGCCTTCTGCGAGCAGAGCAGCTGCCTGGTCTTGAACGCCTTGGGGTTGTGATCTGGTTTTACCGCGGTTCCGGAGGGACTTGGGGGTCAGCTGGATGGGGATTCTGGGGCGCTTTGCATGAACGGGGGGGGGGGGGGGGGGGGGGGGGGGGGGGGGGGGGATGTGGTTCATGCAGGGATGGGAAGGTGCGGCGGGGTGTCGAAAGAATAAAGCGAGAGAGAAAGAGGATGTACATATGTACAGAGGAGGAAGATGTTTATAAATCAAAGTCAAGTTGCGTTCAGCGAGAGAGTATACAGTAAACAGAAATCAGTAAAAGGGAAAAAGAAAAAGAAAAAAAGAAGAAATCAACACAACGCCAAAAACACCTTCAGCCCGACGTGCAACAAAACTGCCACCACACACAAAACACATGTACACACCCCAAAACAGCAAGTACGCATGCATGAATGTACACATGCATGTTCCGTACAAAAGGTCCACGTACCGCGGTGATATCACCCCCTTTGCATTAACGACCCTCTGCCACGGCACATTTCCGCCATGAAATCGCCCCAGCGAGTGTCGTGATAAGTACCGGAGGCACGTGCCGACCTGTCGTGGTCGTTGGGCTGCGATGCGTCCCCCTTCCCCGAGATGATGTTATTGGATGTTTTCTGAAGGATTCATACATACGTAAAAGGGAGAAACCAAAAGAGGGCCAAAAAAAAAAGAGAGAAAACAAAAGAGAGAGGGAGAGAACGGCATCTCACGCGTTCCTATCAGGCTCGCTATGTGGCCATAGGAAGTCACTTTTCCAGGCGGAATCTCCTGCACGGCCGAGTAGACGGCGTGGTAGAAGGCGGTTGTTTCGTCAGAGGGGGCCATTTCGGAGTTGGACTTGAGGAGCACGGATATGAAGATGGATTAGTGCGCTGGTAGCATCCGCAATGGGGGGGATTTTGGCTTCGCAGGCTTGGAAGCCGGGGATCGAGATGGCGGTTGCGGGAGATCAAATCGACGATGGATGAATACGCACACGAGGTTGATTCAGACTCGTGTGGGCGTCTGTCTGATGGCTGTGGTGGACGGGCCCAGCCAGCCAGCCAGTCGTGCTTTGTCACATGGTGGCTGCGCTGTCTGAATGCTGGGCGGTCCCTCTTGGTGCAAGTGGCATCTAGACGATTGAAATGATCGGAAATCGCATTGAAATGCATTCAAATCGGTTTGCATAACGTGATGGCTGCATCCATGACGGCATCAAAATATCACACACCACAAACCACACAGCACCACACCACACCGCCAGCATACTCGTGTTGAGAACCAGTCCCAAAAACAGGACATAATATATTGAAATGTATTTCCGTTCATCTAGCCATGTATCCTTCACTCTTGTTCATCATTCCTCGCGGCCAGAACAGCACGTCCATCTAGTACAGCTCAATTCACACTTGCATTCAAAATCGTCGGTACCATGATGAAAACAAGTCGGGGAGTAAAAAAAAAGGCAAGACAAGGGACATGAATGAGAGGATAAGAAGAATAAAAAAACAGACAAGAAAACAAGAGACAGAAAAGGAAAAAACAAGGAAAACCATAAGAAATGAAAATAAAAAGGCGCCACCAAAAGGGGGTATTCTTACACACGCACCACTGTATGTCCTTTTACAAAAAATAAAATAAAGAAACAGTGACTTGCGGCAAGTCAATAACGACCAATATTTCGCACGCCATAAGAATAGGAATAGAAAATACCAACGTAAGCATGGTTGGATGAAGCATGCCTTGCAATCGAAGGAGTCTTCCATCCTTCCAGTCACAGAAGATAATCGTGACAAAGAAAAAAGGTAAAAACAAAAACAAAACAAAAAAACGACAAGATGCCAGCCTCATGGTACAGATGACTGACTTGAGTCTCTTGTGTACAAGTAAACTTAATCCTGTTCCTCTGTAAAAATCGGATAACAGGTAGTCTCGCATCTGATCAATCATGCATCAAGCTGCGTTTGATCCTCGTCCTCTCGCGTCGTTTTCCAAAGAAAGCTCAGCCCCGCCTAGAAGCAATTCAAACTGCCCTTCTTCTTCTTGCCCTTGTTAATGGCATTCATCCTCTCCTCTAGCTGCTTTCTAGCCAACTCGGCGGCCTGGCGCTTCTTTCGCTCTTCCTCCACTGCCTGTATGCTCCAGCGATTGTCCACCTGCGGCTCGAGCTGTCGATCTTTCAGCTCCTTCAAATCCGTTTCCAGTTCCTGGGCACGCTTCTTCCACGATTCACAGTCGTCCTTGAGCTTGTTGGATTGCTGCTCAAGGTCCGTGAGCGCCTCCTCCAGAGTTTGCGTCAGCTGACGTTCTGCACGGAGGTGCCTCTCGATTGTTCTGATGCGAGCCTCTTGATCTTCGGTGAGCTGTGAGATGCTAACAGTGTCTTTGCTCAGAGGGCGCCCGCTGGTGGGCGACGTAGGTATAGCACTGGAAGGCGAGCTGCTCCTCGCGGCCACGCTGGGCAACGGCGGCAGGGGAATGGCAGGCGGTGGCGAAGGCATTGACGCATGTGAGCTGCTCTTACGGATGGTGGAATTGGAATCCGATCGCTTGACTTCGCCGTTGGCAGATGACAGCTCTTGGAACATGGCCTGAAGAGACGCATTTTCCTCGCGGAGAGTCTCCAAATCAGCTTGCAGCTGGGCGCGCTCCGACACGACTTCTTCGAATCGGCTGTTGCGTTCAGTCTGAAGCGTGCTAAGGCGGTTGTTGGTTTCTTGAGCCTCGTCAAAGTTGTTCTGCAGCTGCTCCTCAAGCTCTTCTACCAACCGGCTATTCTTCATGTTGCGTGCTTCTAAGTCGGACAGCTTGTCCTTGACTCCGCGGAGCTGCTCGCTCACGGATGTGGCCGCAGCCTCGGGTAGGTCTGATAGCATTTCCGTCAAAGAGACCTTGGTCGCCTCGATGTCGCCGAGCATGTTTTCGTTAATGGCCGTGAGCTCAGTGACGTGACTGCTCAGCTCTTCGACTTTGCCTTGTTGCTCCACTAGCGACTTCTGGTCGGCCAGCAGTTTCTCAATACGCTCCGAGAGCTGTTCGATACTGACATCCAGATTCATCCCATCCGCGATCTGCGTCGCAATGTTGGTCAGCTCCTGTCTCGCTTGAGAAAGCTCCTCATCCAGTTTGAGAACGGCGTCCGCATGCTCTTGCATGAGCACCTCGGCCTGCTCCTCGTAACTCTTCTGCTCGCGCAATTTCAATTCAGACATGTCCTTGGAATGCCCCTCGTTCGCCAGCTTCAGTGCCTCTTCATGGGATTTGGTGGCTTCGACGTGGCTGGCAAGCTTCTCCTCAAGTGTGACCACGAGGCTCTGGTGCCTCTCGAGCTCCTGTGTGGCCTTGTCGTGCGTCGTCGTCAATTCCTCGAGTTGGCATTTCAGGACCTCATATCCCGTCTCCAACTCAGCAATCTTCGTGGCATTGCTGTTGATAATAGCCTTGTACTCAGCAATCTCGTTACGCAAGAGACCGACAAGTTCCTCGTGTTGTTTGTTCTCGGTTTCCCGGAGCGATTCTTCGCCATCGGGATTATTAGCCTTGGGCAATGACGACGAAGAGTCCTTCGAGTCCTTGCTGTTCCGGTCCTCCTGCGAGGCTGCAACTTGTTCTTCAAGTTTCGTGATGCTGGCACGCAAGCTAGCTTCATTCTTCGCTGCAGTTTCGAGTACGACTCCGTGTTTCTCTGCCCAACCTGCCAACTGTCCTTCAAGATCGGCGATGCGTTTCTGTCTTTCCTTCTCGACCGCTTCGTCATGTGTAGCATCAATAACGGATGGCGCCGCAGTCTCCAAAGTCTCACGTAGCTCTTTCAATTGAGACGTTAGTTCCTTCTCGCGAATCTCGTGGGCCTCGCGCATCTGCGACATCTGCTTGTCATTTCGCTCAAGCTGATCGCGCAAGTTTGCCACCATGGACATGTCCCGGGGAGTGGCCTTTAAGCTTGATCTCTCCCGTGTTAATCCCGAAATGATGGTCATCTTAGTTTCCATCTCCTTCTTGACTGAAGCGATGTCTGCCTCCAGCTCTTGGATACGCTCGCTGCGGGTATGAAGTTCATGCATGGCCGAGTTCAAGCTGAGCTCGAAAGTCTGCAGCACCTCGGGCTTATTGTGGATATTCTCAGTGGCTATGTTTCGCAGAGCAGCAAATGAGCGGTGCGCCCGGTCAACGGCCAAAAGATTTTGACTCGACTTCCGACGGATGACTGGAGTACTGTTCCTTGTTGCGGAAGCCTCGACCGCTCGAGCCTTTGATACTTCAGTCTTGAGCTCTTCGACCATGTCGAGCGTCTCGCTATGCCTTGATTCGAGCTCAGTATACCTCTCCGCCAGATCTTTCTCAGCAGCCGCCTTTTCGTCTGCCAGTCGTCGCAGCCTCTCGACTTCATTAGTCAGTCGTTCGCTTTCTGCCTGGTGTGCCAAGCTCTCGTCTGACATCACGGGCTTCGCAGTGACTGGGCAGTCTTCAGAGCCGACTTCAGCCGCAGAAGTATCCATAGTAGCCGGAGACTCCATCGCAGAGGACAACTCGGAAGACAAGGATCGCGACAGGGATGAGCGTGGTTCGTTTTTAAGATCAATTGACTTGCCGTCAAACAAGAATGAATCCGGGCGAGTCTGAGGTGGCGTCGACGCGGAGATTATTGAGTCGCGCACGTGCGACCGTTCGGGATGTCGGGCTTCATCAACCGCATCTCGAAGCTCAGAGAGCAAGCGGAGGCTTTCCTCGTACTTGGTCTGAAGTTGATCATAATCTTGGATAGTGGACTCATGCTCGATGCGGAGTTCAACTAGCTCTCGAGTGACCGTTTCTAACTTGTCACCGGCGACTTGTTTCTGTGCGACCATCTGGGGACCGGTGCCGTTGACCATTCCCTTTGCTTCGGCGGTATCAGAGTGTTCAGCTGTGTGGTCATCAACATTTAAACTGTCCTTCAAATCGAGTTTATCGTCCAGATCCGCGACATCTTCTTCATAGGTGTGCTCGTCGTACTCCTCGGGAATGGGTTTGTGCAGATGGCCGTTGCGACTGACATGAGATTGGCTGCGAGAGTGATCTGAGAAACGTCCTGGGCGCGTGCCAACACCATTGACAGCGGCGGTTTCAGTTTCCGTGGGCTTGTCATTTCCAACGTTTCCAACATGATCGAGTTCATGGAGCAGAGAGTCTAGCTTGCCCAAGCTGCGCTGACGTTCCACGACTGATTCTAGGCGGTCTACTTCTCGTTGCATGAGCTCGGCATCTTGATCGGCTTCCGCCAAACGCTCCTCCAAAGTAGAGATGTAGTCCTCGCTGGCAGCCTCATTTTCCCTAGCCCGTGCGATTTCTTTGCGAAGCTCGGTGATGATGGTGGCATTCTTCTCCTCGCCACTAGTATGGCCATCCAGCTTTGTCTCGAGATCATGCAGATATTTCTCAGTGCTAACCTCACGATCCACGACTTTCTGAAGGCGTGTTTGAAGTTGGCCGTTGATCGTTTCAATATATGCGCATTTGGTTTCTTTCTCAAGCAGCGAGGTCTCTGTATTAGAGAGCGTCGTTCGAGTGCTCGAGAGGGACTGTTCCAAGCTTTGAATAGTCTTCTCGTATTCCAACACCACTTGTTCAACGGCCTGGGCAAAGGAATTGGAGCGATTCAGTCGGTCGTCAGCAGATGTGTCCCCGTTCTGCCCCATCTCTTCCGACTCGTTTTCTCGGGCTCTCGCGAGCTCGGAGATGAGCCTGGCATGTCGCTGACTCAAAGCACTGTAGTTCTCCTGCGCGTCCAGGAGCTGGTTCTGAAGCTCCGACTCACGTTCGTTTTGTCTTCCAGACCGTTCATTTGGTGCTGCTTTGGCCCTCCGTAGAATCTCATCGCCTCCATTAGAGCTTCGAATTTGTTCTCTCAAGAAGGAGACCTCTGCTCGGAGACGTTCAATCAAAGCCTTGGGATCCCCATCATCGATCTGCTGAATCCGCGGTTTCGACTGTATGGCCCTAGCTCGCTGAGCATATTGGACTGTATTCAACGTCTCGCTGAGGTGAAACTCTGCTGGCGTTACACATGCAATCATGTAAGTGTAAGCGTTGCCGCCAAGCGAATCTTGCAGTAGTCTGGTTAGCTTGGAATCTCTGTACGATACGTGTGAGCCGGCTTGGCGAGACGACAATTGGCTGATGACTTTGCCGAGCGACGCCAGACCAGCGTTGATGGATATGCCCTCTTTGGCTCGTTCTCCCTGTGCACCAGTGTTCTTGAGCCGCTCGCTTCCGGCCAAGTCGACGAAATGAAGTTTACTGTCCGTTGTGACGCCCATGTCCTGGCTGGCCGCGGCGTCGAGGGGCATGGAAAGCCTCCTCTCCGCTCCTGTCGTCGCCTGAAGCTTTCTCTTACGCTGTATCAGGTTTAGTGAAAAGACGGCATGGGAGCGAGAAGATTTCGCATTGATTGCAGTTGCGTCGGTTTGACGAATGCTAGAACCAAAGCTAAGAGCGTTCATCAGGTCGTCAACAGAGTTGATGTCGATTTGCCGTAAGCCGGTGAGGATGATATTTCCCTTGGTATCTTCGCGAATGGCGATGCTAGTTCTCTCATTGGACGGAGTTGTATCCGAAACAAGCAAATCCCGCAACTGCTCGTTATAGATTTCCACATACGTTGCCTTTAATGACCAATTTCGATCACCGAGAACATTTTGCTGGTAGGCGCGTGGTGTTCGCAGGCTAGAGATTGACTGTCGCTTGGACGCGGTGCTGCTGGTTGACCCGTTGGGTGATGAATCGAGCTTCTCAAACAAGGCGCTTGCAGCTCGGGGAATCACACCTGGACGAAGGAGAAACAATAGCGAAAAAGGACAGAAAAAAAACAAGTCAGTCACCCTTGCGTTCAGCAAAAAAAAAAAAAAAAAAAAAAAAAAAAAAAAGTGTGCGCTGCGGCGCAAGCATTACAAGCATTACACAACGAACAAAGTTGGATGCTGCTTACCTATCATTGAATCATCATCCAAGTCGCCCGGGCGAGAGGTTCCCATAGTATATGATTTCCCAGCACCAGACTGTCCATAAGCCAAAACAGAAACGTTGTAGCCCTGGGTAAAGGCGTTGATGGAATCTCCCAGGTACTCCCATATGCCATCCTGCATGACATCAGGGCCGAAGACACGATCGAACACAAAAACCTTGCGACCTTGCGGGGAATCAATTGCCAGGCTCGTATTTGATGTCGTTTGCACCATGGCGCGCTGGAATCGTTGTGGGATCAAGTCGTAACCCGGATCAGAGGACTTCAGAGGTGGGCGTACCCGAACAGCTGAAGAGAAGACCGCACGGGTTAGCGAGTTGGACACTCTGGAATTACGATTGCTCGGAGCCAGCGGTCTGTGAGGAGGAAGAAGGATAATGACACTTACCGACTTTGACGGCGGTTCGGCTCTCATCATCAGACGCCCTGCTACCGAGGCCAGCCTTGCTGCTTATACTCAGTCTGCTAGAACTCCTGGGACTTGGCCTCACAATGGCACTGAGAGGTCGCTCTCGCGAAGGTAGAGGTGACGCAGGCGGTGAAGAGGCCATGATGGGCAGGACCGCTGACTAGGCGGCCAGAACTCGTTGATGGTAATGATGCTTGAAATACGGATGCTGCTAGAGGCTCAAAGGCTGTTGGTCCTGGAGATCGCAGAGGGGACAAGCCGTCCTCCTCGGATAGATCGTCAAGCCCGAAAAAGCTCAGCGCCGCGGCGCGTGGTTGGCGTCGTGTGTCGATTTGCGATGCTTCACAAATGTCGCGACATCAGAATGTAGACGACCAAAGCGCGTCTAGGCATAAATGGTGGTCGTTTTCGATAGAAAATAATTCCTTGGTCTTGCTTGCAAGACACCAGGCCCTATGTCGAATTGAGCTTCACGTCGAGACCCTACTCCTGGCGTGGGAACCGAGTCAAGACTCACGACTCACGGCAAGAGTGTTTGAATGTGGGGGGGTTCGTTCAAGTGTGGTGTCTAACAGGGGTTGAAGGAGAAATGGATCAAGTTTATGGAGAAAAAGGCTTGAGTACTGTGGCAGTTGGCCAGGGACTGGCTGCCAGAGGAGCTAATCAAATATTGGGCTGGTCTCAACTTGGCTTGGCTGGCGATGAGGCGAAGGGAAGGGGAAAATCCCACCAGACCAGACCAGACCAGACCAGACCGGACCAGACCGACCTACCCAGCCAGCACGGAGCATTGAAGCCAACGCCAACCAGAGCAGTTGACCAGTCAGTCCAAGTCACCACATGCACTCACTGACAGGCCATGGCCAGGCTTACTGATTGGAAGCACTAGGCCACCGTCACTGATATGCCACCGCACGCTAGATATCAAGCGATGTCAATGGTCCAACCAGAACAGACCAGAGATTGAATGGTCTGGTACGTTGGTCGTCCAATGGGCACATATAGTGCAATGGTCTACAGTCAATTCATATCAATGCATCGAATCTGCATGTGGTCTGCGATAAAATAGCAGTACTCATAAAAAGGTGCCCGTCGCGGAGTCAACGTGGAAGAGTCAGGACGGGTCCTGGAAGGGGGCTGGCAATTTTCAGCCACACAGCAGGCATCGTGCAGCGTGCGTGCGCGTTCAACGTCGGCCATGTCACCACCTGGAAGGAGACTGTGATTTTAGTATGTTCAGTTTGTTTCTTTGTTTGGTTCAAATGTCTGAGTTGCTTCCTGCTCGTGAGAGGCCAGTCAAACGCGGGATTGGACATCGGTCACTCCAAACTGCCAGTGTCCTGACCGAGTCTGTGGAAGGCGCAGACCAGACATCTCGACATTTGAGTCAAAGTCAACTCTGCATCGCATCCAGCGCCACGAGACCGAGTAGAACCGGACCTGCATGAACAATCAATACCACCAGCCTGCAGGAGACACATCATCCATTAGAACCCAGACGTTGCATGGAATGGAACACGCATTTCGGCCGGTGCACAGGAGGCTGGTTGCAAGAATTGTGCATGCAACCTCGATTCGTGACCAGCCAGAAAGGCGCAGGTACGAAAAATGAAGCGACATCCCGCGCCATCTCTGTTCAAATGGCAAGATCATGGAGCATTCATGCTTTCATGCTGTCATGCTATCATGTGTAACCCCGACAAGCCACCCTGCCAGGTTTATCTGATGCGACTCGACTACTACGGCTAAGACATGAGTAGTTAGTTTCTGGGGGTCATGATGCCATAACATTGTATTTTCTTTTTCCTGGTCCCTGTTGTCAGCTGTCCGATCTTGCATCGACATTCTCGTGAAATAATGCCTTTACTTAGTGGCTCGTCGCTATTGATGAGTGTCGATGGTACTCACTCCTCCATTCCATCCTTCTTGATAGTGGGTGTCAAAGACGTCTCGATTCCAGAGGGAGCGAGCCAGAGCTCTCTCCGTGTGGTGCTGCAGGGGCTGATCAGGGATGAACACCCCTTTGTGGTGTCTTGCTCTTGACAGCAGTTGGCCTGGCAGGGAGTGGCAGGGAATCGGGCAGGGCTGTAGAGTCGACGACACGCAGTAAGGTCGAGGTCCCTGATTATCAGACTATCAGCAGAGTTTTGGGGTTACACAATTGTGCCTGGTGGCGCGAAAAGGGCCGGATATTTTTCTTTTTTTTTTTTTTTCTTTTTTTCTTTTTTTCCCTTTCCGCTGATGATGGCTGATACAGACAAGGTTTGGTGAACTTCCATTGACATATAACGGATCGATTCCTTATTACTGTTATTATTGAAGAACGCGACTCGCGAGGCAAATATATCACCCAGTTCCATCTGTCTCGTCAATTGGCAATTGCTCTCTCTCCTATCAATATCCTCCTGCCCTCCTCGGCTGCTCTCTCCGGGCCCACCACAGCAAGGGGCACCTCACACATGCATGCTGTGGCGGCGATCTGGTCGTGCCGCCGCGTGCGTGGGCGGGATCCCTCCAGTCGAAGACGTTACAACATTCTTTGAGCACCATTCGGATCCTTCACCCAAACCAGAGAGACTCATACCGGACATCATCCCATGTCTCATTCGACCCTTGATGTTTGTACTGACTGTGCGCATGTAGTGTACATACATAGTATGTATGTACATGCACCAGAAGAGACAAAACCAGACGCCACACCAGAGATGTTCTTCAAGTTGTGCATCCATCTCGACGTTGGACACGCTGCATCTGCATCTATCAAGTCGGCGACTGTCCCAATTATTCTACTACTGTATGGTCGTGATCATGGAAATTTCCGTGGATATCATCCTGGACATCAGGTAGAAAGCTCCACGTAGAACAATTCCGAGTCCATCGTGTAAGCAAGCAGAATCAGACGCGCCGAGACCGGTGAACGGTGGAGGCTTTGCAGGTGAAGCCGATCGTTGACCATGTGGATGCAATGCACACAATATATACGTATGACGAATACACCCGGCTCTGCAGTGCGATCATCTGTCGCAACTTGACATGTCCGGTTGCATCCGATACAACACTTGGAAGGGATGAACCATGAAGACAAGCAGCCTCACAGCAATTGCCCGTGCGCAGTCACATTCAGTCGTGATGACGCAGAATGCCCACCGACCACCTGTGATGAACATGAATTTTGACCAGCCACCCCTTTTTTGTCCTGGGTACTGTCTATCATGAGGTTCATAGATAGATACTCGCCTGGGGAGGACCTAGTGGACCTTGTTATGTTGGATTGCTTCAGGGTATCCGGCGCTACTTGAAAAAGATGTGACGGCTGAGGTCGGGTTTGATCGGAGATTTACGGGGCAATCAGGCTGGGCAACCGATTATAAGGTTATTAAAGACTAGCTAGCTATAATATCTAGGACTAGAGGGCGGTTTATATAGAAAGAGGCTATTCTAAGCTTATAAGGAATATATAGTAATCGCAGAGGGAGCTTATAATAGATATGCAGTAATTAGAGGCGTAGCTTACTATAAATATATAGTAAGCGCTATATATAATATAATTAGTTAAGCTACTAATTAGTAGAAGGTTAATCTAGTCTATTAGAGTAGTCTATAATATATTTCCCTCTCTTTTAAGGTCTTTTATCCCTAAAGACCTGTTTTATATAGCCTTAGGTAGCTGCTTTTATATAGCTTTAAGGTCTTTTTTTATAAGTATCTCTCTCTTCTCCTCTTTTCTATCCCTAATATCTTATTTATTAAAAGCTATTATATCTAGTCCCCCTAATTAACTATATAGGTTTACTACTTAATCTATTATATCCTATTATTATAATAATTTATATACTTATATTAATAAGTGTAGTTATAATATAATACTATATTTATTCTATTTTTCTTAAGGGCTATAATATAGAATAGTTAAATATTCTATAAAGTATAGTAAATATATCCGCTATAGGTAGCCTTATAACGCATTTAGTGCTGCATTTAGCTCTTATAAGTTATTTACTTATATGTTTTTTCTATTAGTTAGCTAATATATAGTAGTAAATTATATTATTATTAAGTCTAAATATTTAAGTAAGGAGGAGGAGTTAGTAGAAAAGTTATTAGCTATAAGATAAGAAGTCTTATATAAGGTATAGGTAGATATTAAGGAGTTATTAAATTACCTAGAGTGTCTTTATTACTAAAAATAATTATTACTTTATAAGGGTAATATAATAATATATTTAGGACTTTAGTTTATTAATAAGCTTAAGGCTTAAGAATAAACTATACTAGCTTTAGCCTTAATAGTTAAAAGTCCTTCTATATTAAATACTATTAACTAGGAGGCTTTTTCTATTAAGATATTTCTTATTAAGCCTTCTTCTTTATAGTATTATATTATCTATACTATTCTTATAATATTTTTACCTTTAAAGCTAGTAGGTAGTTTTTAGTTATAGGTTTAACTAGATTAATGTTTTTATTATAGAATCTAGTGATTTCCTTATTATAATAGAAGAGATTATTTATAGGTTCCTATATATAGTCTCTATATCTATATTCTTCCTATTTAATAAGGTACTTAGGTCCTTTATTTATATATTTAAATCCTAGGATTTTCTTAAGCTTATACTTATATTTATCCTTAATCTTAAATTATTAGTTCCTTAAGGCTTAGGTTTTAATTAGTGCTTTTTTTAGAAGTGAGATGTAGAAGATAGGGTATATTTTTATAGTTAAAGGCAGTAGAAGCTTATAGTTAATATTAGAGACTTTCTTCTTAACCTTAAAAGGTCCTAATTTCTTATAATCTAGCTTATTACTAGGCTATATAGTTTTAATATATCTCTATAAGAGGTATACTATACTTCCTTCTCTTAAGGTTAGTCCTTTCTCTCTCTTTTAATTATAATACTTTACTATTTATTTTTATATAAATTCTAGTTCCTATTTTATTTACTTATATAGCCTTTTTAGCTATTCTATTAATAGTATAGCTTTTTCTATATTAGGTCCTTCTAATAAGGTTTAGAATATCTTAGGATTATATCTATAGTTAGTGTAATATAGTAACAACCCTATAGACTTAGCTATAGCGCTATTATAAGTAAGTTATGCCATAGATAGCTATATTACCTAATTATCTTATTTGTAATTTATATAGCATTATAAATACTATTCTAGTATTTAATTTAAGCATTTAGTCTATCTATTAATCTATAGGTAATATATAGTACTAAGTTAATGCTTAGTACTAAGTTAAGCTATTAAGGTTTACTAAAATTTTAAAGTAAATATAGTGCCTTAGTCTAAGATAATTTCCTTTAGTAGTCTATAGTTACTAGTAATTATCTAGAGGAAAATGTACATAAGTTCCTTAGTATTACTAGATTCCTTATATAGAAGGAAGTATCTATACTTTATTAAGCAGTCTATTACTATAAAAATACTATTATACTCTACATTAGTTATAGGTTTCTTTAATAGTAGTAATTTAGTAATATAATTAAAAGCAATGGATTTCTATAGAAGTTATATAACTTATAGTAGCTTTAGTTCTCTATATAGCTTATAGCGCGCAGCCTTGCTATAGGTATATTAGGTATAAGAAGTTACTACTTTATAGACTACTTCTTTAATTCCTAGGAAGTTAAAGGTTTATTATATTTTATCCTTAGTTCTTTAGATTCCTTAGTAGCTAAATATAGAATATTTATATAGTATTTTAATAGCTTTCTTCTATAATAGCTCTAGAACCTAGATTTTTCCTTTATATATTAGTATAGTAAAATATTTAAGAGTGTATTTATCTAGCAAGTTATCCTTATGCTCTTTTATCTATTCTAGGATATTATTATATACTAGGTGTTTTGCTTTAATATATAGTATTATATTAATTAATTATTATTATAGGCTACTATTAGGTTTTATTTTAAGAAGTTATTCTAATCCTAATAGTATTCCCTTATTATAGTTAATTTATTAACTTAGGGCATTAGCTTTACTATTCTTAGATCCCTTTCTATAGATTATTTTATAATTAAATTCTAAGAGATATTCTACCTAATATACTTAGTAGGCATTTAACTATTATATTATAGAAAAATAGGCGATGTTTTTATGATCTATATATACCTTAATTCTATAGCAATTTCTAAGAAGATAGTATTAAAATTCCTTAAAGGCATTAATAATAGTAAGGAATTCTTTATTATAGATTAGATAATTAAGTTCTATACTATATAGTTTTTTAGAATAAAAGGCAATAGGGTGTAACTTCCCTTCTTTATTATATTAACTAATTTATGCCCCTAATATAAATCTAAAGGCATTAGTTTTTAGTTTAATAGGTTTTTAAGGGTTAAACGTAATAAGCACTAGTTCCGTCAATATAGCGTTTTTTATTTAATTAAAGGCTTATTATATTTAATTATCCTATTTCTAGGCAGCACTATTCTTTATAAGGTTATAGAGAGGTATTGCAATTTGCCTAAAATCCTTAATAAATTATTAGTAATAGTTAGTAAACCTAATAAAGCTTTATACCTCTTTAACTATCTTAGGTTATAGCTAATCCTTTATAGAGTTAATTTTTAATTATTCTATCCTAATCTCTTCTAGTTAGATAGTATATCCTAAGAAGTTAACTTCTTAAACATAGAACTTACTCTTTTTAGGTTCTATAAGGAGATTAGCATTCTAGAGTAGTTATAATACCTTATATATATATGCTTTATATTCCTTAAGTATATTAAAGAAGATTAAAATATTATTAAGATAGGCTACTATAAAGATATTAAGATATTCCCTTAGGATATTATTAATTATCCATTAGAACGTAGTAGGGGCGTTAGTAAGCCTAAAAGGCATTACTAAGTATTTTTAATAATTTAAATTTAGTTTAAAACGCTATTTTCCACTTATCCCTATATTTTATATATATTAAATTATACACTTCTTTAAGATTAAGTGCTATAAACTATTTCTTTCTATATAGCCTATTACAAAGTTTAGATATTAATAGAAGCAGTGTATAGTCTTTAATAGTAATATTATTAAGTTATTAATAGTCTATAATAAGTTGCAATTTACTGTTTTTCTTAGGTATAAATATTATAGGATATCCGGCTTCTAAGGTTAATATATAGATATATCCTTTAGCTAGTATTTTATTAAGATATTCCCTTAATACCTAAAGTTGCTTTTTATTAAGGTTATAGATCTTATAGAAAGTGGTTAAGGTTCCGTTCTTAAGCACTATCTTATAATCTCACTTACTATATTATAGGAGTCCTATCTTAAGCTCTTCCTAAAAAAGTTCCTTATATTTCTAGTATTCCTTTAGAATATATTTTATTTATTCTTTATATTCTTTAAGGTTCTTAGTAGTTACTAAGAGCTTCCCTAGTGTATTATTTAAATATATAAGGTTCTTCTATAAGGTAGTAATAACCTTCTAGATTTTCTTATATACTATATATTAAATCTTATAGTTTATTCCTAATAGTATTCCCTTTCTAGTTAATACCTTAGTTTTTAACTTATATTTTAATGTTATTAAGTTATTATAAAGCCTTGCTTATACTTCTAAGATCCCCTAATACTATTAGCCTATAATCTTATTCTATTATAGATAGCTAGTCCTCTAGTTAATTATTAGGTTACTCTCCTATAGCTATAGATATCCTAAAATAAGATTATAATCTAATATATCTATTATATTAAAGGTAATAACTTCTATTTACTTAGGGAATTTAACGCTAATATTAAGCTCTATATTAATTATGCTATTATTATAGTTAAATATAGTTCCTTTAATATTATATAATATATATAGGACTTATTTCTTTTGCTATAGAAGTTAGTAATAATTAATAACTTTAGGTAAGATATAATTGCTTATTACGCTACTATTCACTAAGGCATTAATATAATATCCTATAATCTTAGCTTCTAATACTATTTTGCTACTCTAACCACTATTAGTAGCGTATAGGGTTATTAGTTTCTTTTCTAAGTTATGCTATAGCTCTATTATAGTTAATATTCCTTATTTTTTATAACTTTCTTAGGGGTTACTAGAGTTAATACTTCCCTTAAAGTTCTAGGATCTTCTTTCTTAATTTATTATTAGATTATAGAGTACTATTTATAGTACTTATTACCTTCTACTAGTTTCTTAAAGTATCCTTTAGTATAAAGGTATTAAAATTATTATTAAATATATGCTTTCTTATTATAGTATTATATATAATTAGACTTATTATAGTTAATAGCGTATTTCTATCTATACTAGGGTTTATTTTATTAGGCATAGGGACTAAGGTAATACTAGTTAGCTGCTTTATTAAATAGATATTTAGGGTAGTATAAAATAAAGCATTATTAATAGTTTACTAAGTTATATAGTAGTGTAATTCTATTATAGCCTTTAAACTTAGGGGTTATTCTAGTTTTTAAGAAGTTTATCTATTATATTGCTTTTTTAAATATATATAGCTAATATATACTAGTATTATATAGTTAGTCTAGGAAAAGAGTTATTTAGCAGTTTATTAGTGTTTTTTTATTAGAAATAAGGGAGACTATTTTCTAAGAATACTGCTATTTTAATTTCTATTTATATAACTTATCCCTAAGATATAGTGTATTAATAGGGATTCCCTTAATTCTAATAGGATAAATGCCTTATCTTACTTTTCCTAGCATATGTATTTTATAGGTAATATAGGCGCATAATGCCTATAAGATTTATATATAATTAGGGTCTTATAAAGAGATATATAGATTATTATTTTTATATCCCTTAGGCTACTATCTATATTTTAAGGCTTCTATAAACCCTACTATATAGATATAAATATAGTTACCTATTTCTTTATTATTAGTTAACTTATAGTATTATATATATTATACTTATTTAAGAAGGGGTTCTATAATATACACTAGTATAATTCTATTATCTATAATAGTAAGAGTGTATTTCTTTAGAGCCTTAGGATACTAGCCACTTCCCTTCTTATTACTAAGGTAAGCTATATAATTATTATTAAAATATATTATCTAGTTTAGTTATTTATAATCTTTTTTAGGGATATTAGGTTATTATCCTTTAGGCACTAGTTTCTATTCTATAGAGTTAAGCTATTTACCTTCTAGCACTAATTTCTATTCCTTTTTAGGTTTTCTATATTCTTAGGTAAGGTAACTAAATTTACTATAATTATAGTATTTCTAGGTTTCCTTAGGTTTTTATATAATATTAAGGTCTATTCTTCCTAGATTAGCAGTGTATGCATATGCTATTAGCTCTTATTATTATTATCCTTAATTAGTATAATTAGTAGTATACTTTTTCTTTTATATATTCTAGGTATCTTTCCCCTTTTTCTATATATATTACTAATACTATTTATTATTAATTCTAATAGCTATAGCTATATAATTAGCTAAGGTTTTAAGCATATCTTCCTTAAAAAGTTTATTCTTTATCTCTTCTTTAAGTTCTTTATAGAATATAGATATTAAAGGTTTATTATTCTAGTTAAGTTAAGAGGTAAGTTATTAGAATTTAGTAGTATAATTTACTATAGATCTTTATTACCTAAGTTTATCTATTTACTAAATAGTAGCTTAGCTTTTATTAACTATTCTAAAAGCTTTCTTAATAGCTTTTTTAAACTTACTAAAGTTAGAGAAGATAGTATTAGTCTCTTCTTCTCTATTATTTATACTATTATTATTAAAGTAGTCTCTTATAATAAGTTTAAACTATATAAGGGCAGTGCCTTTAAGACACTCTTCTATATATAATACCTTTTAAACTAGCTTACTTAGGGCTTAGAAATAAAAGTAATAATAGGTCTTAAGCTATATAAGGAAGCTCTAAAGCTTAGATATAGTGCTATTATAAGGGCTAGGGTTCTTAGATCTAAGATTACATTCTAGATCCTATTTATTCTATTAAGGAGTAAAAAGCTTCTTAATATATTAACTAAGTTATTAGATTTCTATAATAAGTTCCTTAGTAGTAGGTCTATAAAAAGTAGGTCTTAGAGTAGAAGTTAAAGCTAGGGTAGATATAGTATTAGATATTACTTAAAGTAATATAGTATAAATTTAAATAAGAGTCTTTAATATATAATAGCTAAGGTTAGGTTTAATTAAAGATTTATAGGGTAATTAGGCTAGGTAACTAATTATAAGGTTATTAAAGACTAGCTAGCTATAATATCTAGGACTAGAGGGTAGTTTATATAGAAAGAGGCTATTCTAAGCTTATAAGGAATATACAGTAATTATAGAGGGAGCTTATAATAGATATGCAGTAATTAGAGGCGTAGCTTACTGTAGATATGCAGTGAGCGCTATGCGTGATGTGATTGGTTAAGCCGCTGATCGGTGGAAGGTTAATCCGGTCCGTTAGAGTGGTCCGTAACAAAAGAGTAGCTTTGCTTCAACTTCAAACCGGGCATACAGTGGGTCGTAGGTAATTCCGAAACTTTTTACACCAAAATTGTATGGCGAAATGTTCTGGATTACCTGGAGTCACTGTACTGTATCCAGAGATCCTCATAGGCTACCCCATATTCATCGGCACCATATGAATAGGCGAAGCGCCGGACTCCTTCGGGTCAAATAAAGCCGCTTCTGCAGTTGCTTATTAGGCATGTCAACGAAGCTGCTGCTGCTTGCAAAGGATTCTAAAACGTCTACTGCTTTCCGCTTTCTGTAACTGCTATATGCTAGCCTTTGCTGTATTCTGCTGCCGATGTTACTTCACGATCGTGAGCGGTCTCATAAGGAACCTCACTTTCAGTTCAAGTCGCACAGCGGGAAGTTGCACTTCGGAGCTTGTGCCTTCGGAGCTTGTGCCTGGGTGAGCGCACGTTGTTTTCGCGAGTTCAATCAAACAACAGTTGTATCGTACAAGCAGTGTCGGCGCCCAGAGAAGGACGATGACTTTGACAAGGATCACCAAAACTCACATATTGGTAACAACCCATTGACTATGACCTCAGCATCGTACAAACCTAGATATCACAACGCTAGCTTGTCGACAAGAAGTAGCACAATAGGCAGGAATATGAAATATGTGCTTGCAATGTATAGACGTTGCAAGAGGCAGGCCCGAGACCGATTTAAAACATGCGCGGGGCAAGCGGAAGAGAGACCCAAGCACAACACGCTGCGTCATCAACAGCAGAGTTTTTTCTAGGTTTAGTCTGGTGCATCCAGTCACAGCGCTCCGTCATCGGAACCTTCCAATTGGCTCTTCGATTCCCACCCCACGAAAACCCCGCCAACTTTTTCAATGCATGTGCCGGCTCCATTTGACATCGTCGAGAGTCACACTTTTTTTTCCCCCAAAGACAACGAAATAAAGAAAAAATATACAAGAACATATTCCTTCTTACCCAATACTTCATCTGCCCTTGTCTCTGGAAAACCCCCAACGCGTGCGCCCCCGATTCCACCCAGTCGTATCTCCAAGAGAAAAAGCTTTCATCATGTGCGGCGACAGATCTGAAACCAACGGCACCGCCGTGTCAGCCGACAAGCCATTGCACAAGCGCACACCTTACGAGTCCGTCGGCGACTTCCTGTCGAACACGTCAAACTTCAAAATTATTGAGAGCACCTTGAGAGAGGGAGAGCAGTTTGCCAATGCATTTTTCGACACTGGTGAGCACCCATCGATTCGTTGCGCTCCTTGCGCCCGTTGCGCTCTCCCGCTAAATACCTTACGCAACAATAGAGACCAAGATCAAGATGTATTTAAGATCCCAATAATTCGACGCCTTAGCTCCCACCATGTCCTAATATGAGTAGCGCAACTGCTTTGTCTGAATTCGGTGTTGAATACATTGAATTGACCAGCCCTGTTGCTTCGCAAGTATGCCAATCCAGAGGTTGATGTGTCTGACCCGTGCGGATGCTAAAATTACTTAGCAATCACGCGAAGACTGCGAGGCCATCTGCAAGCTCGGCCTCAAGGCCAAGATCTTAACACGTACGCTATCTGAGTCCTGCATATTTGAAGAAAACAGCTTGCTAACAATTCGCAGATGTCCGCTGTACAATGGAGGTACTTTTTTTTTCTCTTTTCCTTGACTCGAACCTCCAGCATGTGTCTTACCATTTGATAGGATGCCAGAATTGCTTGCGATACCGGCGGTGAGTCGGTTTCACCCATTGTCTGTCATTCAAATTAGCCCTTCTGACGCTTTCTTAGTGGACGGAGTTGATCTAGTTATCGGAACCTCGAGCTTTCTGAGAGAGCACTCTCACGGAAAGGACATGGTGGCAATCGAGAAGGCCGCTATCGAGGTCATCAACTATGTCAAGAGGTACGCTGTGGACGATCATTTAACTTGATTTGAATGCTAAAGGTATTGTAGCCGAGGTGTTGAAGTCCGCTTCTCGTCTGAGGACAGCTTCAGAGTAAGTCAGAATGCATGAATGTGAACCGGCCTCCACCACAAGAATAATCTTGAGAGGACATGCACAACGGATAGACCATGACTGAACGAAAATCTTTCATAGTCCGACCTCGTAGATCTCCTTCAACTGTATCGCGCCGTCGACGTAAGTTTACCTATCCGAGAAAAGTGAAAATGAATCAATAACCAACATCATCGATAGCGTGTGGGCGTCGACCGCGTCGGTGGGTCTTGCACATGTCTCGGGAATCCTTTGTGTTTCTTACTCATTTCTCCCAGGTGTGGCCGACACTGTTGGATGCGCAACTCCCCGTCAAGTATATGACCTCGTCCGCACGCTTCGAGGAGTCGTATCGTGCGACATTGAAGTGCATCTGCACAATGACACCGGCTGTAAGTTGAGTTCTTGATGAAGCCTCCTAAGGCCTTGCGCCGAATGGTTAGGTATATCTTGAGGCTTCTGCTGACTTAAACAGGCGCCATTGCAAATAGCCACGCGGCACTCGAAGCTGGCGCAACTCGTAAGTCCTTCGTTTTTATTTCCAAGAGATTGAGTAGGAGTACTTACCTGTACTATGTAGATATCGACACAAGTGTGCTTGGCATCGTAAGTCTGAATCCCCTGCACGTATATAAGCTGCCCGACGCTGAGACAAATTAGGGTGAGAGAAATGGTATCACTTCTCTCGGCGGTCTTATGGCACGCATGATGGTTGGGAGCCGAGACTACGTCATGAGCCGATATAAGCTCCACAAGATCAAGGAGATTGAGGACATGGTGGCAGACGCCGTTCAAATCGTGAGTCGACATCCTTTGCCACGACCGGTCTCTGGAAGCAATTATTCTATAATGGGTTCACGGCTCCCAGAGGGCTGTCTTGAGGAACATAACAAGCTAATATGATACCAGAACATTCCGTTTAATAACCCAATTACTGGTGAGTCATTTTTTCTGTTACCCACATGAAACAGTTCTCTACACGAAGTCCCCAGTAGCTGGTCTGTGCAGGGCTCCGTACTGATCAGGCTCTGTACATCGTGGACACACAATATCGCTATATAACTACTGATCATTAGAATGCTAATCAATGCTTACGCTTCTAGGTTTCGTAAGCGCGCCCTAATGTACTGAAATCCTTCACAAAATGCTAACGCTAGGTCCCGTCAGTGCGCATTTACGCATAAGGTAATTTTTTCTAAACTTGTGGCACGCTGAAAGAACATTGCTGACTTGTCCTAGGCTGGTATTCATGCCAAAGCCATCCTCGCCAACCCATCAACGTGAGCAGCGGTCCACCATCATTTGTATCTCACTAGACTAACCGTCCACAGCTACGAAATCCTATGTCCCGAGGACTACGGGCTTAACCGATGTAAGTAAATCTTTTCAAGATGGAATGTATCATAGTACTGACTTGGCACAGATGTCCAGTAAGTCGATATTCAAGAGCAAGGACGATTCCATGACCGCAGTAGCGGTTCCGCCCAGGTCTTCATTAGATCTCTGCCAATAGCATCTAAGAACGCAACTGATGAATTTGCACCCTGCTCTCCCTGCATTTTCTGAAATCCTCGATTTGAGGCTTGGCTAACAGGTCCACAGTTTCGCAAGCCGATTAACTGGCTGGAATGCCATCAAGAGCCGAGTCGAGCAACTTGGTCTATCCATGAGCGACGCGCAAGTTAAAGAAGTGTATGTAACTCAGTACCTTTACTTGTGCAACATACTGACATATGTGATGCAACAGTACTGCCAAGATCAAGCAGATGGCAGATATTCGACCCCTCGCTATCGACGACACCGATTCGATTATCCGCTCGTTTCACCTGGAGCTCCAAGACAAGGCATAAGAATGATGATATAGAGAAATCGTTACATTTTTTCAAAAGGAGAGAAAAAAAGAATAGATGTCTGAATACACGTGCTCTCTTGGAGATTGTATAAAACAAGCATTTGAGCCGAGAAAATTTGGCAAACAAAATTGTCCCGTCCTGGGACTTGAGGGGATTCAGGGACGCGAGTCTAGCGGTGCTTGCCAGCGGCTTGCAACATCTTAGATAGTCTGCTTTAGCTGAACAAGACGACTGGCTAGATCTTTATGATGTGAGCAAAAAGCCACTATTAGGTGCTGTGCTCCGGAATGATATTAACAGTGCAAAGTTATTTTTTTGATGTGGTGTCGGATGCTCTGTTTCAGAGGGCGCCTTTGTGCAATTGGTCGTTCTCGTGGTCCTCGAGGTACACATGCTGAGACGATTCAAGGCTGTACACGAGCTTAGTTACTTGACGAGCACTTTATGTCAATGGATATTATTAGGATTGATGCGAGTTGCCGTTGGGGTGCGCTATCACGTGACGAACGTGACCAGTTCGTGACCCGACTTCTGTCCAAGACGCGCTACTGACATGACATCAGAGCGCATGCATGAGATGTGCAGTCAATCAGGTTTACGTTCGAATTTTGATGCCGCTTTTGCTGGCGGTAGGCAAACTGACAATGACGCGTCATATAATCGATCTGATTTCTTCGAGTCCACGTCCCTTCCACGGCGCATCATCCGATTCACCACCATCACCACAAAAGCAAAATGCTGCTTCATTTGTGCCAAACGGGGCTTCGTCGCACCATGCCACAGCGAACCAGCCCCCGATCACTCAAGGCGTAATTCATACTGCCATCCACAAATGGTCCTCGACAAGCACACGGATGAAAACAAAGAGTGGCGTATTCGATGAGATTGACGATAGCTTATTCGATCTCCTTGATGAACCTCAGCCGAAGCGCAGGAAGGTCCTTGAACCTGATGCTAGGCACAAGGAACCTTTTGACTCACCAGCCAGCACAAAATCCGCATCAAATCCTGACTCAAAACATCCTCCATTGATGAGTCATGATCGGCCCCTTTCAAAGCGGCCCGCTCTGGAACCCATTGAGTTCACCAGCTCGTTGGAACAGGCATCTCCCAAACGAAGCATATCTCATGCAGACAAGAAGCAGCTTTTATCTCATCCGAAGAAAAGTGAACCTGTAAAGAACGTCAATATACTCGACTCCGATGATCCGTTTTCGTCGGATCCTTTTAATAGCCCCCAGCAACTAGTCACAAGAAAACAAACCGTGGCTCGAAGGGCCATGTCCTGTGATCCCTTCATCAGTTCATCTCCGCCCCGAGCAACAGCTGCGCAAGACCCTTCAGATGGTAGAAATTCCTACACGACGCCTGGCTTGTCCAAAAGGCCCGATGTGAAAGCGCATGAGGCAGATGAATTAGACCCCTTCGCAGATAGTCCACCCCCAAAGAAGCAGGCAGCAGCGGGCAGTGTACTTGGTGATTTGATTTGCATAGACGATTCCTCTTCCTCATCAGAAAATGGCCATCCATCCAGCGATGACGAGCTACCATCAATCCTGGAAATGGATCTGACGAAGCGACGGGCGCGGTCTCCAATGCGACGCACGCAGAGCGATAGTACATGGGCAAATCGCACGGCTTCGCGCAACACGCATGTACCGAAACCGACACGACCAAAGAAGACGGCAGCAGAACGTGAGGCTGAGAACGAGAATAGACGACAAGAGAGAGAGCAGCTCAAGGCTGCCAAGGCCGTGGAGAAGCATCGTGTCGCGGCGTTGGCAGAAGTCAACAAGCTCCGCACAGACAAGAAGGTCTCCTCGCCCGAAATGATTGTAGACTTGCCGTCTGGATTGGATACCGCGCTCCAAGTCCAAATCAAAGAAATGCTGCAGGGCTTGGGCGTCGAGCATGCCACCTGGAGCTGTCCCGACCATAACATGATCAAGTGGCGACGCAAGGTGACATCGAAATTCAACGAAGACATGGGTCTCTGGGAGCCAACCCCTCCGCGCATCGCTCACGAAGAAATCGCTCTCCTCGTATTCGTAGCCGAGGAGTTTGTGTCCCTTGCGCTCCAAGACGGTGCGCTACACAAACGTATTGCCGATATCCAGCAGCAGCACGGAAGCAAAAAGCTCGTCCTGGTTCTGCAGGGCATGACGGCCTGGACTCGCAAGAATCGCAGCAATCGCAACCGAAAATTCACATCGGGCGTGCTAGCTGCCGGCGATGAACTATTGACAGCAGCATCATCATCATCATCAACGAGATCGAAAGCACGAGCTACCGCCGAATACATATCAGAAGACATCATCGAAGACGCCATGCTCTCCCTCCACGTCGAGCACGGCATACTCATCCACCACACAGCCGCGCCCATAGAAACCGCAAAATGGGTCGTCAACTTCACGCAACACATCTCGACGATTCCGTACAAGAAACAGAAAGACCAGGCGACGTCCGTGGCCGGCTTCTGCATGGAAAGCGGCCAGGTTCGCACCGGAGACGGCGTGCACGACACATACGTGCGCATGCTGCAGGAGATTGTGCGCATCACTGCTCCCATTGCCTATGGCGTGGCGGCCGAGTTCAACAGCGTGACCAAGCTGGTGAGGGGACTAGAAGGGGGGGGACCGGACATTCTGGCCGCGGTGAGGAAGAGCACGAATAAAGATGGGGCGGTGTCGGACCGAACCGTGGGGCAGGCTGTCAGCCGGAGAGTACATAGGGTTTTCACGGGAACCGACGAGGATAGCACAGATGTGTGATGGAGGATGTTGCACGACGATTCGCAGAGGGCACCTAGCCTCGTTTCAACGGTAAACATGCTAAGCATTCCGATAATAAAACAAAATACAACGAGAAGAGATATTATATTTGTAAAGAATACTCTAGAACATATTCTATATACTTGATTTCTTGTTGTCTTGACGGAGCGTTGTGTGAACAAGGCCTTTCGGGAATCTCGAACGATTTCGCTTGTGCTCGTGTATCGGAGAGAATTCGCGGCCGTTGAGGCGACATGAACGCTACAGCTTCTGTCTAGGGTGGGATTTCTTGATTTTTCGATTCCGTTGTTCTTGTGTTGTCACCCTGTTACCCTGTTCTACAATAAAACGTACGACTTGGACCGGCGCAAATCACATTAACGTGCCGCGTAGATTGATTACGCGTACGAGCTGTAAAGGGTTCGTCACATTCACTGGGATATGCACGGGGGGTGTCTACTCGAATCCCATAAACACGCGGAGTTTCGTCTACAATGTCGGTCCACTCGCGCAAAGTCGGACGCATGAATGTACAAGATCTGGACAATAAAATGTCAGCGAACAGTTTCATCGTCGGAATGAAGCAGAAGTCGAAGAAGGGAAAAAAAGTGCATTTCAGACAGCGGTTGAACAAAGTGGTTCCACATTATAATTCAGAACAGGTCTGTGAATAATTGCTTTTTCATCATGTAAAGTGCACGAAGCACTAAGCACTTGGGGGACATAGGATAAGAGGTTATGTGCACGGGTGGCAATAGTAGTTACCTAGTGATGAAATGCTATTGCGTAGAGTCGTCTGCTTTGCGCTTGCGAGAGGTGGTGAAGAAGCCCTCAAGCGTCCTTTGTCGATTATCATGAGCAGCGCTGCCGATTCCACCGCGTGTCTTGTGAAGACGTGCAAGGTGTTTGGTACAGTTGACCTGGGTAAGTCTGCTGCGGAGAGCCGACCAGGGCCTCGGTACCTGAGGTATTGCAGTCGAGGAGGCGAGAGGCAGTCTGGTTATTTCAATGTCCAGGTACCCTGTGTTGGTCCAGGATATCCTGTGCGCGGAGAGTTGTGCAACATTCGCCGCAGACGATCCGCGAGCAAGCTCACTGGCAAGCGTTTGAGTCAATATGCCGAGCAGGATGCCGTGGCTGACTACAACAACACCTGCCATTTTGGAGTCTAGCTCCATTGTATTTGAGATAATCGGCCAAAGATGCTGGTACAAAAAGCCGATCGATCTCGACTTCATTGCCTCTGTAGTCTCAGCATCGGTCTGCGGCGGACGCGACACGCCGGATGCTGCTGGCGCATACTTGACGCCCTCCCAGCTGCCGAAATGCTTCTCTCGAAGTTCGGACACCTGAGTGGCAGTCAGAGTGGTACCTGGATTGGCGTCGTTGTACGCATCGCATATCGCATCAGCAGTTTTCGCAGCCCGCTGTAGTGGAGACGACAGGACATGGCGAATGTCAAGCCCAGACTCCAGAAGAGCTGATGCGAGACGCCTAGTCTGCAACATCCCATGCGCTGTCAGGGCAGCGTCACGAGAGCCACCGTATAGACCGGCAACATTGTCGACACTTTCGGCGTGGCGAATCAGAAGCAGGTGCATTGACTCTAGAGACGAGGCGTGGGAAACATGGTTTCGAGGTCGCCACGGCCTGTGAAGCTATGTTGAGCGCGCGTGTGTGCAAAGAGAAGAAACAGCTTGGAAGATTGGCGTTTTGTAGGTAAATTTTTTCTTTGGTGGGATGGGTTTGCTGGAATTGCATAATCGGGGTTTGACCCACTTCAGATATGTTGAAGCGAGATTTCGCCTCTGTTGATAACGGACGGACTGCATGTCTTCGCCACTTGAACCACACCACACACATGGCTTTTTCTTTAACTAATTTTTCTAGCAGCGAAGCAAGATACTCACCCTTGAGAGAAACTTTCGAATCGGACATCATTTCAACGGCAACTTATCAGGTGGCAGGATCAAGCGACAAATCCTCGTTCCTCTAGATCCTCGACAGACCTGTTGCTTCGCCGTGGAGCATTATTTGAAACACGTGTGGTCCTTTGCAGCACGGAATGGACTGATGCTCGGCGATCTTGTCGGACGCAGCACACGGTCATATGAGTGAGTAGCCACCGATCTCGCTGAGAGCAAGACCTTTGCCTTCCCGGTGGTGCCAATATCAGCGAGGGATCGAGCAATTGGCCGAGAGAATTGGGCCATATATGCCGCTGAGTTACTTTGAGGATCGGGCATCAGCTTTCTCGACCCGTTTGTCGTACGTAGATGACGTGTGCAGATGGCCCCCCCTTTTCTCTCTTTGATCGGTGATTTCTGAGATGAAACTCCGGAAAGAGAGGATCTGTGACTGTGAAACGACACGTCAGCGTATTCATGCGGACCAGGTCTTGCGTACGGCTGTAATATCTATCTTCTTGGCTACTCTAATCACGGCCCGTCTTCTGGATGTTCCTCGACTAGATCCATGGAACCATTTTAATGCCGAGACTTGGCTTTGCCACAGACATCAACCATCATCGCGGCCACTAGCCACAATGTCGTCCTTGCTCTTAGAGCTTGGGCGGGCTATTTCAAATTTTCAAATGATGCCCCATATGGTCTTCGTCTCAGACATCTTCGTCACCTCTCAATGTTGCTCTTTCCTGTCCAACAATTTCGACCACCAGATGTCGGTTTGGCCTGCATATTGACGTCATCTTGAAGAAGAATCTGGTTTGCAGCTTGATCTATGTGATTGCGTCGAGTTAAGCGGTCCTCGGGGAGAGTAACTCTCGTCACTACTAAGCCGCGTCGGAATGCACGCAGATGATGACTTTTACGATATAAGAGAACACGTATGTTCGGTATTTGCCGGCAGTATGGTATGTAAATACTGCATATGCACGTATGCACATAATCCATGTGTGCATGTGTGTAGGTGAAGGTACCCCTGTTGTTTGGCGGCATGCATGGACTGTCAAAATCGCTGGTTTTTTCTATTTTCAGATCGACCCCATGGTTGCAACACAGACGAGATGAGGTTAAACAGTGGAATACGGATCACACGGAATAAAAAGTACCAGTGACTGTATGCGGACCAGTATTGACATAACAACCTACGACTGGATTTGGACTAAAATAGTAAAACCCATTTGAATGAAACGAGAGATGGGGATGTACGTTCATAACTCTGAATCATGTTTATTTACTCACTTAAATGTCAAATACATGACGAAACGTCACTTGTTCGATCCCAGTACATATGTACATATGTATGTATGTATGCGCATACTGTATGCTTGTTTCGACCGAGCCAGAAAATCATCGATCAAAGAGTAAGCAAAAACATGGGATTTCAGGAGCAAATGCACATAAGTTCCTACAGCTCAGTCGAGAATGATGCGTAGCCCTCGGGGACAGTTTCCCAATGTCAACTGCGCGAGCTACCACCCCAGGTGAGAAAAAGAGAGGAAGGTAAACAAGCTTTCTGCCGTTTGGCCTCGTCGATTAGAGATACTGAGGTTGCGCAAACGACCCGTCTCGATCTCTTGTGCCCGATCCTCGTGGGACGAGGAGGCTATGGCCTCTTTGGACCCCAGAGCTTGGCGGCGCGGCTAAGAGCTCATATTAATCAATGTCGAGCATAAATCCTTGGAATTTTACATTGTTTGACCATCAATGACTACGTGACACATTATCAGTGTTCTTTATTTCGTTCTTCTTGTCAAGACGGTCGCGGCGGTGGTAGTGTTGGTGGTATTGGGGATGCTTGTTGGGCGATGACGATGGAATGAAGGCAAATACGTATATATGATACACCCTTGAATGGGGTTTACACTTCTTCAACGGGGAGGTTAAGCTGGTTAGAAAGATCAATAAAGAAGTCAGGTATCTAGGTAATATACATATGTATGTATAGAACTATGTGTTTTAGATGTTTTCAACGCTTATCTATGTACGTACGCCAAGCCAAGGCCACGTGTGATATGATGCTAGGTGGCGGGGATCCCGGGGCTAAGCGGGCTGCATACAAGTAATAACTCATTCAAGGAGAGCATTGTATTTAGGAATTTCCGGAACATCCGTGCTAGCACGTCGTGGCGCAGATGGTTTCTAGTGTAAAATATTAAAATTGGTTTAAAAAGGGCTGGAGTCGCTCTATCTTCGCGAAACCGATCCTGTACTATGGCTGCGGGGCTGTGGGGCTGGAATCGATTCATCTGTGCTGCGACAAGTTGGGGTTGGATTAGTCTTGGTTTCCTTGTGGTGCTATGGGATGTCGTGCGAAGGGAAAGAGCCCTGTTTTGTCACCCTAACCTGACCAGTGTCGGACGGTCGAATCGTCGTCCCCTCCACCAATTAAGGTCAATCATGCCCGCGAATCACTCCAAGTCTTGGCTTGCTTATGCGTACATACATATGTATGTATGTACATGTTGTACTATTCATACCATGTAGTTGAAAACAGGTCTCTTTTGATGACACACTACAATGTTACAGACGGCGCACAAAAGCCCTCGCCCGGGAGGTTTCAATGACGTACAGTGACTCCAGAGAATCTCGAACATTTCGCCATACAATTTTGGTGTAAGAAGTTTCGGAATTACCTACGACCCACTGTATGTATGCATAAAAGTGGAGACCAACGCCAAATTGATCGCGAGTCACGGGGTATTTACCGGCAAGTGTGTTCTGCAGCGGGCAAGTTACCTTCCCTCCATCACTATTATGGCGTTGCTGGCAAGATGGCATTTTTGAATTATTGACATGGGTACCCCGTATTCGCAGGCGAGTATGTAGACTTATGCTTGGACGTCTTCTAGCTGCCGGAAATATAAAACCATCGGAGACCTGAGACTATTGTACAATTGGCGGTTTCAGATGGGAATCTTTTCTTTCTTTCTTCTTCTTTTTGCTTTCCCCTCTAGCGTCGCGAATCCCAGCAGGATGGAATCCTTCGCAGGACGCTCTAAAGCGTTCAGTCCGCGAAGCAAATGACGGCGCCAAGCCCCTAACAGAAGTTCTTTGACCTTTCTAACCCATGGGAACTTATTGAATTGTAATAAAAAAGAAGTAGAACAGAAACGGTCACGCATATATAGACTCATCCACCCTGCATTGTTCTTCTTCCTCTTATATCATCACTGCTTCTTCACGAACCATAAAAACAAAACCCACATAATCGGTCACCAAATACAATATATAATATACATCCCAACACACACTTCGCCCACAATCATCAGTAAGGACCAGACCTTGAACCAGCCATTCATCTCTGTTACCTCCGTGCTAACTCCCACAACTTCAGAGCAATGAAGTCTGCCGCCGCCTGCCTCACCCTAGTGGTGGCCATTGCCTCCCAGACCGTGGTGGCTTCACACATTAAGAATTGCTTCCCTAATCCTATCAATGGTATCTTCAGCTTCCACGGCTCCTGTGTAGACGACTCGAACGGCTGCACGGCTGCCACATGCAATGACAAGGCTCTCTTTTGGAGGTGTCACTGTCCGGATGAGTACCCACACGTCAAGTGTAATGCATGCCCGGGCGATGAAAACAACGACTAAAAGAAGAGAGAAGGATAGGAAAGTAAAAGGTTGTTGGTTCCTTTCTTCTCGGAATTCGCAACAACAAGAAAGAAGGCATACAAAACGAATATCGCACTTAGCATGTACCGTGACGGCCTGACACTGTTCAATGCCTCTTGGGAACTCTACTTTCAAACCTTCACTTCATGCATGTATTACCATTGTCTTTGAAATCCTCGTGGGAGCGAAACTTATGTAGCCTGGACTGTATATAACACTTAAGAGAAGTGGATCACAAAGTCTGACTGTACAAATGTAAATCTCAACTGTGCGATTTCCATGAAGTCAGGGAGAGAAGAGCAATAAAGTAAACAGCCATCTTAATGCCGTGAAGCGACGCCAAAAAATAAAAAAAAAATAAAAAAAAGGGGGGGGGGTATCGCGATAGCAGTGTAACAACAAAACAAATACATTTGACGACCAGTCAAGTCAATTTCTGGAAACCCCTTTTATCCTCTTCATCAGAAAAGCGTGACTCTCAAACGTTCTCCGCTGTCACTTTCCATTCTCCGCATCTGCTTTGCTCTCTTTCTCTACATGTGAGAAATGCCCCCGCCCCTCTGTAGACATTCAACGTATGCCCCATCTCGACCACACCGTGCTATTAGTTCTTCGCTTTATCGCCATTGGCGAAATCGCTCCGATTCATAGCCTGCATACCAGCATTCATCTTTCCAAACTGCCACTCGGGCAACGTGATGTCCGTCTGATCTTTTATGGTGGTCATGAGCGGCGGCAGCATCTGATAAACATTGCGCATGGCGGCAGCAGCGTCCTCGCCGCTCCCGCTGCCGCCGCCTGTGCCCGTGTTCCAGACGCTGATCTTGGGCTGCAAACCGCGGATGGCTTCGGCATTGGCCTTGGCCAGCTCGATATACGTGCCCTTCTCAATCATCATGTACTGAATCAGGCCGGCGGGCCCGCCAAACGCGCTCGCCATCTTGGCGTAGGCATCAGCCATGGCGGCAATACCCTCTGCCTCCTTGATCTGAGAAATGGCATGCGCCTCAGCGTGTCTCTGAGCGGCATAGTTGTCAGCCTCGGCATCGACACGCTTCTTGTAGACATGGGCGTCGGTCATGCGCTGCTGGGCTTCCTGTTGAGCGCGCGCATCGGCCGCGACCTCATAGGCAGCCGCATCCGCCGCCTGCTGCTTGCTCTCGCGGGCAATGGTGGCCTTGACGACGTCCCTGGCGCGCAATCGTTCGACTTCGGCGCCCGCGCGCTTCAGCTCGACTTGCTTCTTGAGCTCCTCGTCCTTGGACTCGAGCGCGCGCTGGGCCTCGACGCGAGCAATATCCACGTCCCGGTTCAGCATCGTCTGTCGCGTGTTGAGCTGGGCCTCGGCCTGGGCGCGCTCAATGTCCCGCTCCGTCTTCTGCACGGCCGTCTCGGCGTTGATCTTGGCGATTTCGCGGTCCTGCTCGCCCTTGCGTTGGGCCTCGCCGACGTTGCCGCGGAGTTGGGCGGCGGCCACGTCGATCCTGGCCTGGTTGGTGGCGCCTTCGTGGGCTTTGCGCGAGAGGGATTCGAAATAGACTGATCCCGGGGCATCTTTGAGTTCTTTGACCTAAGCATAAGGGGATTAGTTTATCGGCAATACCGGAGAGGATACATTTTCAAGGATGAAGAAGATGAGGAAGTTCCGCAGGAAGTGCCGGACACAAGGAGATGCGCCGTTAGAAAACATGGAAGAGTTGGAGAGACATGTGGGCTGTACGTGCATTGGCATTGTAAATTTTCAGGCTATTGCAAAAGTGTTTGTTAGCCAAGGTGGTTTGTCTGCTGCACCGCGCCTGCCAGGGCCGAAGGACAAGGAATCATACCCGAACTGATCCAATTCGCTCTGGATATTGCGAAAGATGCGCTTCTTGAACACTTCCCGCTCTGTAAAGATCTCCTCCATGGTCATGCTCGAGACCAGCACACGCGTCTCGCCCTCGATGATGCCCTTGACGATGCTGGCCACGTGCGTGCCCCGTTCCATGTCCTTTTTCCCATTCTCCGACTGCGCCAGCAGCATGGCGTACTTCATCAGGGCATCGCCGCGGTCCTCACGATTGCCCGTCGTCACGCCCTCGCGCTCACCCTCGCCGTCGGGAGGGTCATCGAAGCGACCTGCGTTTGCGCCGCGTCGGTTGACGTCGGGCCCGACGGTGAAGACGACGGGAAGAGCAAACTGGAGCTTCTCCCGTGTCATGGCCCGGAGATCCATGGCGTAGTCGTGCGGCTGGACGCTGAAGCGCGTGCATCGCTGCAGGGGCCAGACCCAGCATGCTTTGGTGATTTTGACGGAGCGGATGCCCATGCCTGTGACGGCGAGGTATTCATCGGGGGCCGATATTCTGTACGACATTGTGGTGGAGATATGATGAAGCGTGTCTGGAGTAGTCTCGGGGAGAGTGATTGATGGATGCTTCAAGATGAACGAGCTGTAATATTATCTTGAATTAAAGAGGCGTGTCGATGAGATTCGTCTCTCTCTCTCTCTCTCGCTATTGCAGACCCTCAATACCGAAGAGTATCAAGAACAAATCAATCGTCGGTCGTGATCTTCTTTCTCGCAGGACAACGCAAGTAATGGAGACGGATGACTGCAAGATTTGCGAGTTCAATTCCAAGAATGCATCACAACACAATGCAGCATAACCCGAGGAGCACTGCTTGCAGCATTATATAGGTCGTTCCTGGGAGTCTTGCAGTCAGACTTCAGCTCGAGAGACTCCAGGCAGCCACCCCCCTCCCAACAATCATACTACAATGTCTGGCTACTCGGGAGTCGGCATCATGGGGCGTCCACGACACCGTGCATCGCCAGCGAGGCGGACTGACAGCCTTGGAATTCAGCTCGGTGGCGCAGTCGCGAGAGACGAGAACGTGGAATAGACGCAGTGATAAGGAGGCGGACAAGTCATACGTGTTAGCTTTGAATCATCTCTATTTCCATTTGGGTTTTCGCTCTTTGAACTTTCTGGAAGCCTCCCGGTGAGATTGTGAGTCAGTTGGTGCTGCCAAGCTATTAAGCAAAATGCGGATGTGGTCACATCACGTTGATTGGTGCATTGTTAGACCCCTCTATATCCATGCCGCACAAGCCAAGTCCCGAGTCCATTACAATGGAAACTTGCATTGTTTGCCAAGTGCTTTCTTTCGACTGTGGGAGTCGGGTTTCGTGTTGGACTCTGGCAACATGGAATCGCTCGACAGTAACCAGCTGGGCTTGCCCGGAATCTAGACTGACTGTCCAGTCTAGTCGCATTCGGCCGAGTCTTGATCGGGACCGACCCGGTCGGCGCCAGCAGCCACAGCCTCACAGTCCAGTTCGAGGAGGCGTCAACTCGGATCATGTGCTCATCTTTTGGCGTTTGGCGCGACACCAGCTTGGGTTCCATCATCATCATCAGCAGCAGCATCATGTATTTTGTTTTATCATCCCGATCGACTTGCCCGCTTCCACCAGCCATCTCGTGGCCTCGTCGGACTGCAGCTGCGAGGCAAACCTACGTACCTGGTCAGATTGCGTCTTCGCGTCTGGTGTTTGGCTGAAACCTTTTGGCGTCAACGTGCCACATGCATGTTTTTTCAGCTGCAGCCACCGAGACAAACTATTGATCTGTCATCATTCATTCGCCAACCGCTGAGCAGCTGCGCCGCCGTGATCTGCTCCCACCATACACATATCGCATTATGCCTTGCCTCGTGCCTCCTAAAGCCTCATTTCCGCTGCCCTGGTCTCCTCTACGTCATATCGTGTCCTGTGTCCTGAGCCCTGACTCTGACTCCTGGGCTTCTCTCCTACTTCCGATTCCTCATTCGCCCGAGTGAGCCTTGCCTTGCTAGTCTGCTGGGAGCAGCCATTATTTGGAGGCTTTGCTTGTTTGTTGCTCGTGTTGTTGTGGCAAGACCCTTGGTGCATCACCTTGACCAGCCGAGTACTCTTCCTGCACACACAAAAGGGACATGGGAATCGATTGACTCGTGGGTCGTCATTCGTGAAGAACATATTGATTGCGACTGCGGCAAAGACCCGATATCGAGTCCTTCTCATCAACTTTCAACCAAAAGCCTTTTGCTGCTTCGAAAAATGCGGCAACATACTTTAACATCAGCATCAGCATCCGCATCCGCATCAATATCGACATCAACATCAACATCAACATCAGGACATCATGACCATCCTCCACCGCCGTACACTCTAGTTCCCCCCACAGGTAGCAAGGCATTATCAGCACCAGCACCAGCACCAGCACCAGCATCATCTCTCTTCTACGCCCAGCTCTCGGGCCTTCAAAGTCAAATTAGACAGCAACAGGCGGCGCGATCCTCCGCGCAAGACCGCCATGATGATCTGACGCTCTCCCTGCTGGTCCCCCACATCGAAGCACTTCTCGACTCCATCGCAGCTATCAGCCCTTCTCCCTCCCTCGTGGAGGCAACGCTCATCCCAGACGATGCCGTCGATAAAAGCTGGCGTCTCAGCGATCCCGAGGGCAACAAGAATGGCCGTTTCACCAAACTGGTCCGCGTGGGAGAAGGCAACATCACGATGGAGGGAAACGAGAAGCACTGGCCTGCTCCTTTAGAGACATTAGACTTGACGGCTCCAGCTAAAGAATCCAATGAATGGCGATGGGAAAAAGACAAAAGCAGCTGCGAACAAAAGCAGAATGACTCTGAAGCACATCTGTCGTGGTGGTCCGATGAAGAACTGGCGCGCCGACTGGCCACTCATCTCCAACCAACTCGCGAAACTGCTTTTTCTGAATCTTGCAGACAGACACATGATGCAACAGTCGAGCGCAGCAGCAGAGAGGCAAAGAAAACTGGTCGTCGCTGGTCCTTGTTCAAGAAGGATACCCGTCTTTCCGCGAGCAAAGACTCAAAGCCCATTCATCCATCGATCAATGACACGACCCAGCCTTCTGCATTGGCGGACAGCATTAGCATGGAGGTGAATGCAGAAGAAACTACATTTAGACGGCAGAACGAGATGGGCATATGGGAGAGCAGAACAGGATGGGGCTTGGTGGTTCGAGTGCGTATCCGGACATGATTTTTTTTGTTCCTACGTAAAGCAGGAATGTAAAGAAACATTTTTGTCTGCTTTTGTCGTGTCATCGTGGAGTTGCCTGGCACAGTCATGTCACCCAATACTGTGGTAAAATGTGCTGGAGGTTTTCTTTTTTCTTTCTTTCCCCACCCGTGATCAATACATACAGTCTTGATTCATTAAACCCCGCAACTGAGCCAGTGACTCACTAGCCGCGAGCGAAGAGCCTCGACTCCAACTTCTTTCAACATTCTCAGCATTCTGCGGCGCACAGGCAGATCAATCACCTCAAGCGAAACCAAGGGGGCATATACATTGCAGAATCAATATTATGTCTCCACAATGTCCATACGATGTCCTTGTCACAGGCTCTTCCGGCCATCTCGGCACGGCGCTGATGCTCGCATTACCCCCCCTCGGCTTCAACCCCATCGGACTCGACATCCTCGAATCGCCCACCACGCAGCACGTCGGAGACATCACAGACCGCGCTCTCGTATCCAAGCTCCTGCAGACATACCCCATCAAACACGTTCTGCACACGGCGACTCTACACAAACCCCACGTCGCCAGCCACACCAAGCAACACTTCATCGACACCAACATCACCGGAACCCTGGTCCTGCTCGAAGAAGCCGCTAAGCTCCCCGCAAACCAAATCGAAAGCTTCATCTTCTTCAGCACCACAAGCGCGTTTGGTCTCGCGCTGAGCCCCTCGCCCGGCACCCCAGCCGCATGGATCGACGAGAGCGTCGTGCCCATACCCAAGAACATATACGGAGTGACCAAACTCGCCGCCGAGGATATGTGTGCCCTGATACAGAGACAAACGGGAATGCCGATCCTCGTCCTAAGAACGAGCCGTTTCTTCCCGGAACCCGATGACGACGAAGATAGACGCACGGCCATGAGCAACGAGAACCTCAAAGTCTTGGAACTCGCCTATCGACGATGCGATATCCAAGATGTCGTCACGGCGACGTCATGCGCCATGAGGCGGGCAAAGCAAATTAAATGGTCCAAGTATATTATCAGCGCACCCCCTCCCTTCTCCTCCGATATCAGGACCCGGGTCTTGTTGGATCGCAATCCAGAAGAGGTGTTTACTGCTGCGGTACCCGTTGTGGACAGCGTCTTCAAGGACAAGGGCTGGAAGCATCTCGCCAGGGTGGACAGGGTCTATGACTCTAGTAAAGCCGTGAGGGAACTCGATTGGACGCCCAGGTATACCTTTGCCGCAACGATGGACAGGCTGGCGAGAGGAGAGCCGTGGAGGAGTGATTTGGTGGATAGAGTTGGGATGAAGGGGTATCATGCTGTTAGTACGGGGGTGTATACGACACGGTGAATAAGGGCAACTGTTTTTTCTTTCTTTCTTTTTTTTCTCATGCTGAAGATGTGATAAATGTGGTGTCTTTTCTTTTCTGGCGGAAGAAAGAGGAAAGAGCCCGAAAGGCATCTTCCTTCTTGCAAGAGCAAAACGAAAAAAAAAAAAAAGGATCTATACGAGTACAACCCTCAGATAGCCAGAAAGATAGAAAGGAAAGAGGAAAAATATCAGGGGGGCTAAAGAGGTAGGAAGAAAATCCGGCAGCATGGACCTCAAAATGAATGCTGGCAGGTGGTGATGTACAACTCATGATCGGTAAGTGGCTCCAGGGTAGCCAACTTGACCAAGACTGGTTTCTCATTATTTTAACCCCCCCGAAAGACCCATGTGACCGGATCGTTAAATTCCTCATTATCAATCAGCGCCATCATACAGCGCAAGTCTTATCAATGGACAGCCCCTACGTCAAAGAACTCACCCTGTGCATCCGCGTCCTCCGCGCCGCCGCTCCCCTCAGCCAATCCCTCCTCTCCCCCCGCCAAGACAAGGGCGCCGTCACAAAGGATGACTTCTCGCCAGTCACGGTTGCAGACTTTGCCGTGCAGGCCCTCCTCATAGCCACTCTCAAGAACGCCTTCCCAGAGGATACCTTTGTGGGCGAGGAAGACGCGTCGACGCTGCGAGACAACGACGCTCTCCTCACGCGAGTATGGGACCTGCTGCAGCAGACCACAGCCACAGACGTCACGGGACAGGAAGACGAACAGGATCGTGATGAGATCGAGGGCAAGATTGCGCTGCCCGAGTCCAAGAGCCACTTGTGTGAGCTTCTCGACCAGGCGGGGTCGAGTTGTCCGGAGAAGAAAGGCAGGACGTGGATCTTCGACCCCATTGACGGGACGAGGATGTATCTGAGGGGGGGCCTGTATGCCATCAACATGGCGCTGCTGGTGGATGGAATCCAGACGCTCGGGTGTGCTGGGTGTCCCAACATGGCAGTTGACGCGACGGCGCCGTTAGCAAACGAAGACATCGATGTCCATGGTCAGGGATGCATTGTCTACGCCGTCCGGGGCCACGGAGCCTACGCAAGGCCAATGTACGCGCTTCCCGGCGACGATGCGAGACACAGGGACCAGCGTCTCGCTGAGGTGTCGACGTCGTCCTCATCCGACTTGCGCTTCGTCACATGCGCCAGCATCGTCGACTCGGCGCTCGAGAACGTCCACGGCGTGATAGCCAGTCGTCTGGGCGCCGTGTATCCGGGCTGCGACCTCGTCGCGTGGGTGTTGCGATGGGCGACCCTGGCCATGGGACTGGGAAACACCACCGTCTGGGTATACAAGCGACGCGACCGGTATGCCAAGGTGTGGGATCACGCGGGCGCGATGCTGCTGTTTGAAGAGACGGGCGGCAAGATCACGGATGTCATGGGTCGGGACATTGACTTGACGGCGGGGCGCACCATGAGCGCCAATTTCGGCTTTGTTGCCGCGCCGCGGCATCTGCACGATCGGGTTCTGAGTGTCGTGCGGGAGGTCTTGAGGGAGCACGGCCATGAGGAGATGCTGGTGTGAGTGAGTGAGTGAGTGAGCGGAGGGAGGAGCATGGCCTGCATGTCCACAATTGGGGAAATCACCATGTCAGGAAAGAGCCGAGAGGCGAGGATACGATGTTTCCCGACGTACATATACGGCGTATCTTGGCATTGTAATTGCACATCTTAACTGCTTGTGTGTATATACATCTGAATATACGCACAGGAGATGGTAACAATAAGAGCGCATTCACTTGAACAATATAAAAGGACACGGATAGCGATGGATAGACCGCATCGTATGTGCCACCAGCATCGTCGATTACACGTCTCATATCGTCCGTCACTTCGTGAAGGTGTCCCCAGACATATCGCTCATGCCAAGCACTTTACTGTCTACCATCCTCGAGACACCACATTGGCGCACGTCTGAGTAAACCAAGAGCCGTTTTCGTCAAACACTAGTTTGAGATATTTGGTAACCACGACAAGCAGTGCCACGTGCATTAAGCGACCATTTTTCACAATCATCATCAGTCACAAGAGTATCCGCGACCCCGGGAGCGCTCATATGACTACTTCCTCTGCTATTTGAGTAACCAAGTATGCTTCCATTTCAGCCCACCAGGCTTTGATGCCCCGAACGTCACACCACTTCAACTCCCAGGGATCCTCCATCCACCACTTCTCTCGAATCGTATCGCTGGCGTATTTTTTCAAGCTACCCCCGTCGAATCTGTGATTCTTGACACCGATTAGGAGGACCGCATTCCCAACGGACGGATTGAACTCTTCAGGATTGAGGAAAACAGTCAAGAGGACCTGTTTTGCCGTTGATGGATCTGCAATTCGAGCTGTGCGTTGCTTGTAGGGCGGTAGATGAGAAGCTTCTACTGGGGAGAGATATGTGATGATGGCTAGGATATTACAAGACCAATTCTGTTGATAGGGAAGATTGGGAATAGATCGTAGCGTGGTAAGTTTTAGGGGCGTCTGAACATCATGCCAGTCCCGCGGAAGGGCGATGGGAATCATCGGGCGCTTCTCACTGGTGCTTACGGATGACGGTTTGGCGGGCGATTTCGTAGGCGTCTTGGAGGATTTTCTATGAGAAAATGCCAGATCCTCGAATTTGTCGAAAGCATCTGCCGCACTGTTATTTTGGACCAAACCCTGGCGCCGGGGTCTACTTTTCCTGGACGGATGGGGCTTGGTAGGCGTGCTGGGCGCTGATCTGGGCGGCAGTGCTGTTTTTCTGGCAGGGCTTTGTTCGATCGACGGCACGATGGTCTCCTCCAAGACAGGCATTTCATGTTTCTCGGAGGGCTGCTGCTGCCCATGTTGCTCGGGAGGCTGCTGCTGCTGCTCATGTTGCTGGCGCTGCTGCTCAAAAAGGTCCTGAACAGAGCGGTTCCAGCCTACCGTACTCAGGTCATGAACGACCAAGAAGATCATCTTCTTGGCTGCGCCGTGCTCTTCGAGAGTATCGCTCGTTCGAAACTGAAAATCGTCTACACGAACATAAGTGCCAACAGATACCTCATGCGAGTGCACAAAGCGGTGCATGGTGTCGCTCAGGAGGGCCTGAATGCACAGCTCGCCGTCGCCAAGTATCAGGCGCACCACCTGCCAGCGACCGGTCTTGGACAATGGTGCTACCTCTATGCCTTCAACAAGGAATATAGATCCGGGAACGGGGAAGCGCGTGCGCACGAGGTCCTTGATGATGGGAACGAGGGTGAAGGGCGAAGCGGTCGGAGCTAGTATCACGGTCGGGTCCAGGGCGGCCATGGCTGCTTCGGAGGGGACATGACAGCTGTCGCGAGCTGTCGATGCCTATCGCGAAGCTGGCCGGTACGTCAAGAGAGGTCGATGTGCGGTTGTCCCGATGTGCGGTTGTCCGCGGAAGCGTCTTTCCAACAATGGATTGATCATGGACGGATGTGAAGAGATCATGGCAAGACGACTAAAAAAGATTGAAGCGAGCTGCCTGGTGCGTGCACGCATTAGCGTGACGGGTCAAGGGTCAAGCTGCGATGGGTTCGATCATGTGGGTGGGTTCCTGCATGCATGTGCAAGCATTGTGTTACATCTAGTAATAGTGCATAATGTATTCGCTATCTAACGGAGGATGCTCCTGCTACCTAAATTGTACAATCTATCCCTTGAATGATTTTACACTTCTACATGCAGGGGGCCTCGCCGGAGACTTTAAGCCAATCAGATTAGGGTCGGTTAAATACCCCTACTAATCCCTTTAGCCGAGATCATATATGCTAGAATGCTAGGTAGTGGGGGTAGTAGGGGAGCGTAGGAGCGGCGGAGCATGTAGAGTTGTCAGATCATTCAAGGGGTAGATTGTATGTGGTGGGGATCTCTGGCGGGATGCCTGAGATATGAGGCTAGATACAGGGCACCGCACTGATAAGGAAGACCTTAGGAGGTCTGCGGTGTGCAACACATTGGTTGGACCAGGCACAAGTGCTGCATTGCATCGGCACTCGATGTTGGCAGGAAGGTACCTTGGACTGAGATTGGACCACAGGATGCTTTCATCATTCCCGGCACGGGAGGCTAAGAATACCAACAAACTGCGCAACGCAGAAAGCTTTCTGGGACAATTCATAAGATACCAGACGGGAACTGGGTGTGCATCCATCCAACCTTTCGATATTGTCTGTGCGCCGATGCGAAGGGGCAAGGCTCGTACACACCTCGTCTGGAGCGAAATCACCCACCGGTTGGTTGCGTTGTTTGTGGACTCAAATGCCATGCTTAGAGCTGGGGAAACCAGCGACCACGTGCACAAATCAACCGACACGCACGAATAAATGCACGTGCAGAGCAGAGCACATCCCTTTTACGGTCATTGCAGCGCTAACTGGGACTCGGAAAGTGTATCAACTAACGAAAACAAGGGCTTCAAAGGGCAGTTCAATGGAAGGGAGAAATGCACTAGAATAGAAGTCAAAGCATTTTCCCCAAAGTGAAAAAAGGGACATGACATTTCGAGCGCCTAGCGCTGCTTTGAGGTAGTACCTCCACAGGACCCTATAGGCGGCCGCGGCCAGTGGCCTGGTCGTCTGTCGCTGCATGAATTGACCGCCCCAGAGTCGCCCCAGAGTCCCCCAGACCCGCCCAGAGTCGCCCAGAGCCCGGCTCCGGCCCCAGACCCAAACCCGTTGACCTCAAAATGACGCGAGGTCATACGCGCCACTAGTAATTATCGCTGCCACATCCTTGTCTGACTGACTTGGCCAGCCCGTCGTCCGGCGCTCCTTCCGACCTGCGCTCATTCAACCAGTCCCCTCATTGAGGCATATATCATGACTCTTCTCCCCTGGTTTTGCACTTTGTGATGAGATCTTTCACCACCTCTTCACCGCTGATACACACGCCAGGTGTCCCCCTCGTTTGGCGCCGTTGCGAGGAACAGGAGCCCCAGTGATCATGTCGCACTCAGGCGTTGACAGTCGCGCCCCCGTCACTCGGCTGACCGATAACGAGACACATTCGATACTCAGTGGTTCCGACGATCATGACAGCTTCGAAGCTGACTTCGCCCATCGCCAGCGCTCAATCCGCAAGAAGAAAGTGATACGCATCGTTGCTCTCGTCTTTGCCACGCTTGCGTCGCTGTGCGCAGGCTCCATCGGCGTCTTCTCGCTTTACGCACCTCGATTCCAGTCCCGTCTGCGGTACACGCAGTTTCAGGTCAATGGCGTCGCCATCGCAGGCTCGTTGGCGCTGTACCTGCCAATATCTGTCATGGGCTACGCATGCGACCGAGTAGGCGTCTCGCCACTGTCACTCTTATCAGCGGTTCTCTTTGGCATCGGATACGGCACAGCGGCCTTTGTTTATCAGAGACTGGACATCGCATACAATGTTTTGAAGAAGCCTCACGGGGTCGGGAATGAGTGGTCTTATCCTGCCATGATCTTCGCTTTCGTCTGCATTGGTTCAGGAACCTGCGCAATGTATATTGCGGCCGTGTCAACTTGTGCCAAGAACTTCGGCAAGGGCAAATATCGGGGCCTGGCTCTCGCTATGCCCATCGCTGGCTTTGGGTTGAGCAGCATATGGTTGAGCCAGTTTGGTAGTCGAGTGTTCTACGAGACCAAAGCTGATGGCTCCAGAGGTGAGGTTAATGTGTTTCGTTTCTTTGTTTTCCTGGCCGTCCTGCTCACCATCGTGGGCGCCGTTGGAACATTTCTGTTGCGAGTCGTTGATGAACAGGACCTTATCGAGGAGGCCATCGAAGAATTGGAGACAAGTGGATTCTTGGATGGAAACTCGTTGCTTGGTCGATCACAGCGAGGCTACGGAGCAGTTGTCGCAAACCAGGTCAACAATGACGAAGCACTTGCGTCGTTAAAGGATAATGACGCCCGCTGGAAGAAGAATTGGGTGCTTAATGCCGAGACGAGACAGTTCCTGACGGATCATACCATGTGGCCGCTCGCATTTGCTTTCCTCCTCATGGTTGGTCCGTCCGAAGCCTTCATCAACAATATGGGTACCGTAATTGGAACCTTGACACCGCCATCGACCGAAGGCGTCTTTGGCAGCACAACCTCGGCGGCCACTCACGTTTCTGTTTTTGGCGTCACCAGCACTATCGCCCGCCTATTGACCGGCACACTCACTGACCTGCTGGCGCCGGCGCCCGAAACGCAGCACGTCCAGCTCTCCTCGTCCTATCACAGCGTGCGCCCTCAAAAACGATTCAGCATCTCGCGTGTTGTCTTCCTCCTTTTCTTCGCCGTCCTCATGTCTCTTGGTTTCATATTTCTCGCCTCCGGCGCAGTGCAAAATCACGCCGATCGGTTCTGGATCGTGTCTGGCCTCGTAGGAGCTGGATATGGCGCCATATTCAGCCTGACGCCACTCATTGTCACTATCATCTGGGGCGTGGAAAACTTCGCCACAAACTTCGGTATCATTGGAATGATGCCGGCGTTGGGATCGACTTTCTGGGGACTCGTGTACTCTGGGGTATATCAAGCTGGTGCCAAGCCATCTGCCGGTCTTGGCGACGGGCGCAACGACGATGATAGCTTATTCTGCTACGGTAAAAAGTGCTACAGCGGGACGTTTTGGGCCGAAGGCATCTGTATTTGGATCGCATGTGCGCTGGTATTTTATGCTTGGAAGGGCAAGTCGGGCTGGCAACAGAGGGGTATCGTGATTTGATTGTTCCTGCTTTATTATTATGAAACGTACAGCTTGGCTCGGATTGGATCGGTTCGGCGTTTTCGATTTTGTGCTTCAATCTTTTTTATATATAGAAGCGTTCAGAACATAAATGCATGGCGCGCACTGATTAAGTACCTAGCTGCCCGGACCCGAAATCTGGTAACAACTAGGCCCTCTGTCAGAGCTCTGTCGTAGGCTCCATGAGACTTTTATATTTAAAAATATATATTATAAGATAAAATAATACTTATAGTTATTAAAAATTATCACGCGTCTCTTGTGTAGCTCTTACCAGAAATCGGGATGGCGCGCGTAGGTACTTCTTCTGGCTGCGGCTACCACGTGCTAAAGTGATGCACGTGATCTCGTATCAAGTCGCGTCGATACAAAGCGCGTGTCCACCAGAAAACGATGGTGACAGGCGTCCGCCACCTGGTCGGTGTACGTAGCTGTCCAGCCCGCCGTGAGCAGAGCTTCACGTCCCCACTAGCAGCTGACTTGGAGCTTCTTCGACATCTGTTGGTCGGCCTAGCAACATCCCCGACTGCCTGCAAGAAAGTGGCATGGACAGAGACATACCGTCAAGATGACGGAATTTACAGGTAATATCTCCCCCATGATCATCAGAAACAATTAGCATGGATCTCACGATACAGTCTTAGAGGCCGATACGATTCGAATTCTCATCGCAACTGACAATCATGTCGGATACGAAGAGCGCGATGCCATTCGAAAGGATGATAGTTGGCGAACCTTTGACGAGATTTTGAACTTGGCCAGAACTGAGGATGCATGTTGGGCCCTTTTTTTTATTATTATTAATTTTTTTTTTACCAACCGTTTACCATGATCGACGCCGGGGCTAATGGCGAGCAATAGGTAGACATGGTTCTACTGGCAGGAGATCTTTTCCATGAGAATAAGCCGTCTCGAAAATCTTTGTATCAGGTTATGCGAACCCTGCGGCAGAACTGTTTGGGTGAAAAACCCTGCCCTCTCGAATTCCTTTCTGACGCCGCCTCGGTATTCGAAGGCGCATTTCCCCACGTCAACTACGAGGATCCCGACATCAACGTCTCCATCCCGGTCTTCTCTATTCACGGAAATCATGACGATCCTTCGGGTGACGGCAACTATTGCTCGCTCGATTTGCTCCAGGCCGCTGGTCTGGTGAACTACTTTGGTCGTGTTGCTGAGGCTGATAATATCGAAGCCAAGCCAATTCTGCTGCAGAAAGGCGTCACAAAGCTAGCTATGTTTGGGTTGAGCAATGTTCGCGACGAACGAATGTTTAGAACGTTTAGGGATCACAAGGTCAAGTGGTTCCGGCCGAATGTGCAAATGGGCGACTGGTTCAACCTGCTTGCCGTGCATCAAAATCATCATGCGCATACTGCCACGTCATATCTGCCTGAAAGCGTCTTGCCGGATTGGCTAGACTTGGTTGTTTGGGGCCATGAGCACGAGTGTCTGATTGATCCCACACAGAATCCCGAAACGGGGTTTCATGTGATGCAACCTGGTTCCTCGGTGGCCACGTCCATGGTTCCGGGTGAGGCCGTACAGAAGCATGTCGCCATACTTAGCGTGACAGGCAGGGACTTCAAGGTGGATAAAATTCCACTCAAGTCTGTGAGGCCGTTTGTGACGCGCGAAGTTGTTCTCTCACAGGACAAGCGATTCAAAGGCTTGGACAAGAAAAAGGATAACAGGCAGGAGGTGACACGACGTTTGATGGAGATTGTGGAGGAGATGATTGAGGAAGCTAACGCGGATTGGGAAGCGATCCAGACGGACGAAGAGGCACTGGAAGAGCGGCCGCTGCCGCTCATTCGACTCAAAGTCGAGTACACGGCTTCCGAAGGGGGTGTGTTTGAATGCGAAAATCCGCAGCGCTTCTCCAACCGCTTTGTCGGCAAGGTTGCCAACACGAACGACGTCATCTACTTTCATCGGAAAAAGTCTGCACAACGTAAGTCTTTACTCCCATGTTGTACACTTGTACCCTTGATTCAATATTAGTTTTGTTTGCTCCTCGTTCGCCCGATGATGAATACACGTATTAAAAAAAAACTGGCGGGGTTTAGGCAAAGCAAAAGCAACGCTACCCGATGAAGTCTTGGAGGCTCTTGAGGACGGGGACACAGTCAAAGTCGAGTCGTTGGTTCAGGATTTCTTGGGAGCACAGTCTCTCAAGGTCCTTCCTCAAGGACCATTTGGAGATGCCGTGAATCAATTCGTTTCCAAAGATGATAAGCATGCCATGGAGCTCTTTGTGTCGGAGCACCTGACAGGCCAGGTGAAGCAGCTTCTTGACTTGGAGTCAGACGACGAAGACCTCAACAGCGCCATGGAAATTTATCGCACACGAGTTGAGCAGCAGATGACCGGCGGTCCAGGAAGAACAGGCTTGACGGGCTCGGCGGGTGTCGGCGCCGAGAGAAAACGTGTGCTCAAACCAAAGCCCGACACCTGGGACAGTGACTTTGATGGCGAGTGGGAGAACGAGCCGGGGGCGTGGACGTACGAAGATACAGGCCACGGCCATCAGTCCGGCCTGACCACGAGGCAAGAACTTGGTCGATCGGCGCGCAGGCAGGTGGCAGCATCCGACAGCGATGACAACGCCGTCCCGAACACAAAAAAGAGATTGGCAGCGAAAAGGGGGGCCAAAACAAGCGCAGCAAAGACGTCTGACAAAAAGGCAACAGCCCGCAAGACTCCAGCCAAGGGGCGGGGGCGTAAAGCCGTAGAGGAGCCGAGCGAGGACGAAGAGCAAGAAGAGGACGACGACGTAGACGTGGTAATGGAATCGGATGAAGAGCCTCCGCCTCGGCGTCCGTCAAAGGCCACTACTGCAAAGGGGAGACGGCCGGCCGTGGCCAAAGCGGCGCCAACGACGGCGAAGAAGCCTGCGGCGGGCCGGGCTGGGACCAAAGCGAAACAGACGACACTGAATTTTTCACAAAAGAGCACGGGTGGCACGCAGAGGGCTGTGGAAATAAGCGATGATGAAATATCGGATGAGGATGCGTTTGCGCCGGCACCGATTTCGAGCAGGACGAGACGGAGGTGATGGTTTTGTTGGGCACACGGGAAATGTATTATGGATCGAGTCACGAGTTGTTTGTGAATGAATGTATGATGAACCTGGTGATGTATATATATGATATGTGCTGTCTATTGCAAGGTTAGGGACATGGTACTTCCTGCCACATTTACACAACAGGGAATAATGGGTTTCAGAAGAAGCATATTATTGTGATGATGTCTAAAGTCTAAAGCCCGACAAACGATACCGTGCGCTGCTCCCGCGCTATGTAATCTATGTGTATGTATGTGTATGTGTGTTTGTGTACGTGTACGTATAAGTGTACGATGTATATGTGCATGTGTATATGTCTTATGTACATGAATTGTTTCTCTTTGAGTCGTGGGTATAAAATCTTGCTTTCTTTCCCGTTTCTGGTAAGAATTAGGTCGTCAGACCATACGGGACGTTGTACAAGGAGCATCGCCTATCAATGGCCTGCGGCGACACCATGGAGATGGTCTCCCTTCCCTCGTCGTCTGCACCGGGAGTGGCACCGCCGCCCAGCACAGCGATGGTATTGGGAGCGCTGTCCCAGCCGGGCCCCTGGTTGGGGTTCTTGGCAAAGGCGGCCCAGGCGGACTGCATGTCGAGATGCAGCTTCCGCTGGAAGGGAGTGGCGCCGGCGGAGGGGAAGGTGCCGAAGAGGGTGGTGACCTCGGCGGAGTGGAAGGCGCCGCTGCCCGGGTAGATGTCCGTGTTGGGGAAGCTGGCGTTGTAGTAGTAGCGCCAGGCGGGGATGCCGACGGCGCGGGATTCGGCGGCGACGAGCGCGGCGGAGCACTGAAAGGAGTACTCGGTGACAATGCGGGCGGTCTGGCCCTTGGTGTCGAGGAGGCCGGGGGAGCCGTCGGCCGAGGAACCCGTCAGGAGCGTGTTGACGAAGCCGAGGGGCGAGTCGGGGGGGAAGATGGAGCCGAGGAAGGCCCTGAGGTCGAGCGTGCCGTAGACCATGGGGCCGCCCTCGTTGGCATTGGAGCCGATGAGGATGGGCACGCGGGCGATGCGGCCGGCCTGGCGGTCGCGGCGGGGGTGGTCGGCCCAGGTGGCGCCGCCGTCGTGGATGGGGAAGAAGGACAGGGATTTATGCTCGGCGGCGTCGCGCAGCTGCGTGGCGGGCGCGGCGCGCATGCAGAGCAGGCCCTGGTCGTTGTCTTCGGAGCAGCCCAGCGCGCGGGCCAGTCGGCGCCAGGAATTGCGCGAGGTGAAGCGCGGGTCCGGCACCCCGGCCGTGCCCTGCCCGGACTGCATGATGGCGGCGGCAAAGGGCGGGGGTGCGTCCGCGGCCGGAGGTAACGTCACCAGTGCGTCCACGCTGCCGGCGCCGGCGCTCTCGCCGAAGATGGTGACGCGCCGGGGGTCGCCGCCAAAGGCCGCAATGTTGCGTTGCACCCAGTCGAGCGCCAGTCGCTGGTCGAGCAATCTGCGCGAGAAAAGTTAGTCTCTCTCCCTTGCGTGCATGTTACTGGGAGACACAAAAAAAAGACGGAAAAGAAAACGAAATTGGGTGTGGATATAAAACTGCAAAGGGGAAGAAAAAAAAGAAGGGGAGCGGTGAGGCGCATACCCCAAGTTCTGCTCCTGGGTGGCAATCTGCGGCGCGCCCGGAAAGCCAAAGACGCCGACGCGATAATTAAACGTCACGACCAGCACGTCCTGCCTCGCGGCGAATTCCGTCCCGTCGTAGGCCGGCAGCGCGCCGGACCCGATCTTGAAGGCCCCGCCATAGAACCACACCATGACGGCCCTGAGCGGTTGTGCGGGCGGCGCAGACGTAGACGCGGGGGCAAAGACGTTGAGGAACAGGCAGTCCTCGCTCTCGGTGCCGGGGAAGGACGGCGTGTTGAACCAGCGGATGGTGCGGTTGCGTGCGTCGTCCGGGTAGTTGAACTGCTGCAGACACGTCGGGCCATAGGCCGAGGCATCGTACGGGGTGCTGGTGCTGCTGTTCCACGGGGCGGCGGGCTCGGCGGGCGCGAATCGCATGGGCGGCTTGCCGAAGCGGATGCCGAGGAAGCGGGCGACGGCCGTCGTGCTGGCGTCCGATTCCGATCTTGCAACCGCCCGGACGCCCGTGTGCATGTACGTGCCGGTGAGCAAGCCCGAGTCGGTGGCGATCGTGATTGGCTGCACGAGCGTGGCCGGTACGGCGCCGACGCCGACGAGAGCGCAAAGCACGACTGCGAGGATGGTGTTGTACGGCGTCATGACACCGGTCTTTGTTCTTCTTCTTCTTTGTCTGCCGTCTTTGTTCTTCTTCTTCTTTGTCTGCCGTCTTTTTCTTCTTCTTCTTTGTCTGCCGTCTTTTTCTGCTTCTTCTTCTTGTTCTGCCGAGTGGTAACAAAAGAAGGAACCCCGGATGGTGAGTGTGATGGGGAATTATTGTTTTTTTATTCTCCAGAAACAGGGGGGGCTTAGATAAAGGGAAGTAGCCAGTCTTTTCTTATTTCTTTTTTTTTTCCCCTTGGCATCGTGGACCCCGTGGTTGAGACAATCGATTTGTTTTTAATCTTTCTTTTTTGTATCCCCAAGCGTGACAAAGTCATATGTCCGGTGTGACAGTAAGCAGCTAGGTCACCATTGTGCGCCATCTACATTGTACATGGTTCATAAGACCTTGTGTTCTCCCCGGTTGCGTCTGGACCCAGCGATCCTGATCTAGCCGCCACGGCATTGCGGTGTACTAAAAAAAAAAAGAGGGATCTAGAGGAGGGAAGGGCGGGAGACAATTTGAAATTAGGGCGAAAAAAGAAAAAAAGAAAAGAATCAAAAGCACGACATGCATCCACCATTCACCCCTGCTCCCACGTTACCAGCAGCCCGGCACTTCAGATCGTGGCACAAAGACAGCGGCTTCGGACGGGAAAATCGTCCCGGAGCGGCAACGTCATGACGCTGATGAAAACCGGCATAGCCACACGCACGCCGTCGGCAAGCCGCAATCTCTCGGCCCGCCAAGAATCAGCCGCAAGCGTGCTGGGCTGGAATGGGAGACGCATCCTGGCGTGGCCAATCACGGGTCGACCAGCGTTCCAAACGGATTGAGTTGCCACGCGATGCCAAGCGGCGCCCCCACGTCTCCTTGCCAGCCTCGCGGTCCGGGTGCGTCCTCGTTTGTTCCTTGCATGTGGCATGTGTCTGGTGCTGTTTCCATATTTCCCAGTCTTTTTCGGGGACCGCAACAGGGAGAGAAGCCGCGCCAACGCCCTCTTATTTACTTTAATCGAATCTAGTTAAGAAGGAGGAAAAAAAAGGCAGAGAAACCCCCCCCCGAAAAAAGAAAAACGCATCGGGCTATGCCGACGTAGCTATGGAAATCGGAAATGGCATGATGCGCCCGCTTGCAATTTCGCCATGTGCCGATGCTAGCCTCTAATCTGGCTGTGCGGCGGCCGGGTGTGGCATTCAGCATTCACTGATGGGCTTCATCGGCGCATCAATCAGACCAGCACGCGGTCCAAATACTGGCAATATAGTCGCCGTCACCCCATGTCGTCGCCTGGTCCCGTCTCCCCGGCTTTCCTTTTATCTTGGCCTTTTCCTCACCCGTCGACAGCGACCGAGATGATGCCTGCGGGGTGCCTCATCCCATTCCTTTTATCGTATCAACATGGGAAAAATAAAACAAACAAGACAAGATTGAGTGTGCCGCCACGTCTGGTTCGACTGTTTACCAGAATATGGTCCGTGTTTTTGTTCTGTCCTCTCCCTTTAGTACGAGTGTTTTCTTCTTTCTTTTTTTAGACATTTTCGGTGTCGCACCACGCTGGTTGTCGCAAGACTGGAGGTTGTGGGGTCCATTGTTTAGCTTCAGGGGAAGGAGGAGGGAGAGGGAGAGAAAGAGATGGGGAAAAAGGGAGACATCCGGTTCGTAGGATGGACTTAGAAGAGAGAAAATAGAAAGAAAAAAAATCCAGAAATAGAAATAGAAATTAGAAAGGGAGGGAAAGCGGAAAAGGGCCGGGGGGGGGGGGGGGCTGCTTGGCGACGCGATTATACAAGACTACGCCTTCCGTGCTATTTTCTTTTGGCATGGTTTGATTTTACATTGCTGATATGCACATTTGTCTTGCCTTTCCATTCTGCTAGTGCTCGTTTTGCGATGGGCTCTTCCAAGACTTGTGTTGTCAGAGGGAGACCGTGGGTACGAAAAGTTGGCCTATGCCGCACGCTGGTCGTGGCATTCATATCTTTGGCGGGCGCGAGCATCCGTGCCAACGACCATGATGGGGAAAAGACGATATAAGCAGACCGCTGCGTAGCTATCTAGCGTAACTTGATTAAAACGACAATGGTAACACTACTATTTGAAACAAGGCTATTCTATGTAGAGAAGTTTACAACGATATAACCATGATTAACTATCGGGACAGATATACTGTTCTTCTATGTATCATCGGTTGCTGGGCATACATAACCGCACTTGACATGTCCCTTTTCTTCCGGACAGAAGCACTGCAGAAAGAAAAAATAGCTCTTGCAGTGGCCCTGCACACAATCACCCCAGTCATTTGTGCAGCCCACCAGCTGATCTGTCAAGGCGATGGGCTGGCAGAATTTATTTGTACGAGCGACCACGGCCGGAGCGGCTAGGCCGATGACGAGGGCAAACATGGTGGTTGACTTTATGATCTATGGTTGAGTGTTAGCGAAGCTGTATTGTACTAGCATTTTCCCATATTTTTTTTTTAAAAAAAAGGTTAAAAAAAATCTTACCGAAATCATGGTCGAATCCTTCCGTTGATCGTTTTGTTTTCTTTTGGCAGTTTCTCTTTAGAAATCAGAAACTCTTGTGGCTATGATTTGGAAAAGCTGTGTGTTATGAGAAGCCAAGAGAAACTGTAGAGACATCTAACAAAGAAGGAAGAGAAAAAGGGAAAAAAAAAAGTTTTCTTATAAATAGCCTTTTCTTGCAAACAGGTACTGTTTCATCCGTACTTTTGCCACGGAGTCATTGCCTGTCATTATGGCATTAGAAACAAGGTCAAGGTTGGTACGAGCACGGCGTGGATACGAGCTTCTTCAGACACACGCAGAGCATGGCATCAAGACGTGGGTAAATACACATGTGCGTCAGCGACGCACAGCCCCTGTGTGTGTACTTTTGTGTAACTTGTCTATTTGCTAGCACCTGGTGAGCTATCTTGCACATCCTCTCGGGTTGCTTCTTAGGGCCTCACCGCCAGCCGCTGCTGGTGCTCGGGAAGCGAAGGATGTGCGGCATTTCAGATGGCAGGACACGTTTTTCGTGAGGAGTGGACGGATTCTCCTCCGCCGCCATTACCGCCTTGTCGGTCGGACGGAACGTTGAGGGGATTCTGATGCCTGCGCGGCAGACGAACGAATCTTCGTGGCGGGGCGGAGTAATAGTGGAAGTTTTATATGGCGTCGCTGTTTTGATCACTCGGTACTATCAATGACCATGTATTTACTTGCTGTGAATCGGCCGTAGAAATCTAGACCACGAAACTACTGCTTATAAGTAATTTTATTCGATATTCTATAAACACCTTGAATAGATATTTACTCCAAGAATATTCAATTCCAACTATTCTACGCCATTTTACATTTAATTTTTGAGAGTGAGAATGTCCAGTTATCAAAAAGGGGGCTTGTCTAGCAAAACCAGTCCTCCTTTTTCTGCGCTCGACACGGCACACTACGCGCAAGATTCATGTCCAAACCATTTCAATAATTCAGCAAGTGAGAGAACTCCATTGTCATGACCATTCTCTTCTCCTTGTTGTTCTGCTCCGTTTGAGGAGAACGAAGGACCAGAAGACGAATGGCCCGGGTAACTCCCTTTAGCCTATATGAACTGTTGTAGTATATAGAGGAAAACCCGCAGCGCACCTTATGGAGTGTGCACTCCCCTTTTGCCCTTATGGCACAACATGAACATTGGTGTGTCAATCTCACAGGTACCCACGCATACAGCGGCAACTAAACCTAAAAACGGAAGAACTACCCCGTGTGGCTGCTCTCAGATATAAATAATACTGATAGTCAAATAGGTTTCCTGGCAATATGTTTCCTTCATCACGACGCTCGTTGATCGCCATCTTTGCTCGTTGCCCCCTTGTGCATCGCGAACAATACTTGCCACACTACAAGACTGAGAAGTATATCTCTTGTGGAAGCAAACGGAAAAGATACTCCGTGCATGTTAATTTGCCCCTGTTCAATAATCTGCCGCTGCATGTTTACATACTTGCATAAACCCTGTTGCATCCATCCATTCTGCACGCCCGGGTACCGAGTCCGTTCCTATATCTGCGCGTGTGTCCTCTCCTTGAATGACCCCCCTCCCCCTGCCCCCCTTTTTATTTTGCAATAATTCACCACCAGAGGCAGGCTACTCAGCGTGCTTTTGTGCTTTGTATTGTTATCTATTTGAATGAACTACGCATCCGATTGATGCAAGGTGGCGTCCAAAAGAAGCGCAGCCGGAGAGAACTACTTCCTTGAGGTGAACTCACGGGCAGTCGTGGTTAGGAGATAGGTTCTATCGACAGGCACATCGTCGCGTGGCAGGGGCTAATGGGGTACATACATATTGTACATACATATGTATGTACATGCAGGAAAGTTTGGAAGAACCTTGCTTGTCGCAGGGTCCGGAAGCTCAGTTATACCAGGAGGAACCAATGAAGACTGTCGATAAAGTGTGCCTTGCCGCATTTGGATTCACCATCCTTGCGAAGGTCGGCTCGTGATTTTGTTATGTAGACTGCGGCAGCAGTGCCGCTAGACGCCCGACAATGTCATTAGATCTTCTCACGACGATACCTTCGTGTCCCATAGATGGACTCTGGGTCAATGGTATGTAAAGCGGCAAAGAAGGGAGGTGCGACTCTTACGCTTCCCTGCTCTTCGCACGACTGCAGGTGACGCAAAATGCGGCAAACAATATGTATATCCAGTCATTGCATAAGCGGGGCGTGCGGTTGGTTGGTCGTGAAGCGCAGTCTCAGATGCCAGATGCCAGATGCCAGATGCCACTACTCCGCGGGTTGGCTTTCTCCTCTTCCTACTCAGTCTCCATCGCAAATTTCCTCCTTCAATCAAATCGCGGGACTTGCTTAATTCATCATGCAATCCAACACCTCGGCACGGAACGCTCATTTAGACGCGTTCCTTGCCTCCTTATCACCCTGGGATATGCTCTATCTACGCACAGAGTTTCGCAAGGGCAATATCAAGATAAGTGGTCTTGCCACCCTGCCTGATCTGCCGGCCGAGATTCTGTCCATGGTAGCTACAAAGCTCGAGCCGGAGGATATTCACCACTGTCAGATCGTCTCCCGCTCGTGGCACGCAGCGTGGACACACGGTGCTGTCCTGGCACCCATTTGCCATCATTTGTTTCCCGGGTTGCTGGAGAAGGCTGCAATCGACCAAGACCCTCGCTCTACAGCAGAGCTATTTCAATCGTGCATCGCCAGGCAACTATGGCACAAACGCGGCCCATATTCGAAACCAAGCTCGATCGAGTGGAAGAGAACGTCGTCTGCCGCTACGCCTACATCACAGCAAAGTAGGCTCGGTGGCGGTTCCGAGCCTTGGAAAGAGTTTGCCTACACCGATGTGTTCTACGAAGGGGGGTTGCTTGCTTGGGAAGAAGGTTCGACCGGCGCCATCGTGCATGACCTAAGGACTGATCAGCGTCGTCAGTGCAATCTCATCAACTTCTGGATGAACGGGGAGACGTTCCGCCTAACGGGCATGTCCAGCAGTCTTCTAGTGTTCACCGTAGGCACATTCCTGTCGGCCGGCCCGACGGCCGACACCGGCGTTGACACAATGTAAGAAGACATGGACTATCCATTTTTTCACTTTTATATACAAGCCAACCCTTTGACTCGGATGAGACAGGAGAATATGGCATGTCCAGTCCCAAACTTCAAAACGTGTCGCATTGCCGGGCTCATTCGCAATCTGCTTCGTTGAGGGCGAGCAGGTGGCAATTTTGACTCGACAAGGCTCCATCATCAAGTGGTCTTGGAGTGGCATCGCGATCGAGCTAGATCAATCCGATTCTCGCAATCTGACTCCCGAAGGTTACGAAGCTGGCATGTTCCTTCCGGGAGTGATACTTCATCCGCAGAAACCAAATGTCACATATCTTGCCAGGATCTATCAATCCAAGGTGTTAGGTAAGTGAGGCTGGTGGACCACTACTGCATGGAGAAGTGCCTGCCATGATGCTTTACCACGTCCTCTGCCGCATATCTGACTTTTTCCTAATACACGTGCATGTAAACAAACGGCGATGTAGATCCCGGCTCTCATAAACGCACTTTTCTGAAACGCACTTTTCTGATGTCGGTGGTGCGATATGATGATGCAGTGCCTACAAACAGATGGCTAGAGACAATCCAGCGAGAATCACTTGGCGACGATTTTTATGGTTCAGAAAACCGCTATTTGAACCTGCTTTGCCCAAAGATGAGCGGCCATGGCCTGTACAGTATTGGTACCATATCGGATCGTAAATATCAGCGTGCGTTTGACTTTGCCACAACTGGATTTAGTATTTTTAAGGAGGCCTTCATCCAGCGCCCATGTCAATACACGGAAGACGATGGCGCTCTACAACCTTTAAGAATGTTTTTTCCGAAGTCGTGTTACTACAATATGACGGCCGACCTGACCACTTGGTCTGAAGCGCACCCAATGATACCCCGAAGCTTTTATCTCACTGTTCAAACCAACAACAAGATCGACACTGGGCCTCGTGATGCATCAAAGGCTTGTCGCATCTTTGGGGACGACGAATTCCGCGTTTACCTGTCAAGTTACGGAATTCAAGCGTGGTCGTTTGTGACGGACGCGCAACAACCGGTGGAAAACAAGCTGGCCTGCGAACGATTATTCTCGGACCCAATGAAATTCAATAATGGCTTTGAACCTCTAGCTAAACAAATTTGAAACCGAGGAGGATTAAAAGAGGAGGAGAAGCTTTACGTCCAGCGTGCCTTCAGAGGGGACCGTGCACAAAAATTGACCAAAGCACGGCGATGACAAAACAGCAATGGGAGAGTGGACCCGAAAAACGATAGTTTCATGAATGAAATGATAGGATTTTGTCTGTTCTTTTCTAAGCGTATTCCACAAAAATCGGCCGGCGCTTTTCGTGTGACGTCATGCAGTTGCTCAACAACTGAGCTGGAAGTCCTTTTCTTCTTCTCTATTACAAACAACTCCCCAACAACTCGGCCCCGCCGCAGCTTTGACATGAGAGTTGAAACATGTCGGAAAGCTTTCGTTGTCATGTGAAACATGAGTGCTCTCAAGCCCTGGGGATGAAGCCCTTGAAGAATTGCGCAAATGGATTAGTCGCGGAAGCAGCATTACCCGCGGGCGCCTGAGGTAGAAAACTGGTCAACATGTTGCCCATCGGAGGAACGCCAAACGCAGGAGCCCCGGCTGCAAGGCCTTGAGTGGCAGAATCAGCCGGTGCCGGCACCGTTGAACCCTGGCCGTTGGACAAGCGCGCCGCAGAGCCGGTGCTCTTGCTCTTGGACGTACGACCGCGAGCCGTCGAGTCTGACGAAGCCGACGCGGCCACCTTGCTCTCGAGAAACTGAGGAGCAGCATTGGCCGCCGCGGGGGCATAGTTGAGATGTGCTTCCGTAATGAAGAGCGAGCCGGTACAAACCATGTCCCCCGCATTACAGAACACCTTGACGCGATCCGGAGGATAGTTGGGGATCTGGCCATTGTTCTGCTGGTTCTTGGTATATCCAAAGAGGACAGCCGCGGCGATTTGTTCCCGGATAACCGAGCTGGCGGCGCTGATTGCGGCGGCAGCGAGAGCGGCTCCTTGACTTTTGATATTGAACAGCACGAATTAGTCTCCTGGTGCTCCTTGGAACATGGCGGGGTTTCGCAAACGTGATGCTTCTTTGGAAAATGGCGGGGTCTCGCAAAACGTGAATTCTTACCTGTATCCACCAGCGAGGATGATTGAGTCTGGACACTTTGAGTTGGCCAAGGTAAAGAGTCTTCCCATCTCAGCGATGGCAGCGGGACTGGAACCCGCCGGCATCGCGTTCTCGGGCAAGCCAGCTGTGTAAGGTCCTCCAACACCCTGAATCCAGATTCCGTCTTTTCCAAGTTGGTTGGTCAGGGTGTTGGCAACAATGGGTCCTACTGAAGCTCCCTGTATACGAGAGACATGAATAAGTACAGCTTCAAGGAAAGTGAGAGAACATCGGGCCGCTTCAGAGTACGGGACCCAACCCACGGGAGTGAACGAACCATGTTTCCCGGCTCTGTTGAGCCTCGTGCGAAGATGAAGATGGCTTTGGGACACGGCGGCTGCCCGTTCTCGAGATCATTGCGCGTTATGTCTAGGCCAAACTGTCGTGCGTCCAGGTCTTTGGTATCTCGTGCAACACTGTTGTGTGCTTGGACTTGTGCCGGAGGCGGGGTGGGAGCCGCGGCCGCCAGCACGGAGAGAAATGATAGCAAAGCAAAGGACTTCATGTTGATGATTGACAAGGGACACGAAGATGGGCACAAGAGAAACAAGAAGGCAGTCGTGAAACAAGTCGAGCACCGGGCTCAAGACAACAACAGGCAGGCAGGCAGACGAACAAACAACCGAGGCGCGAAGAGAAGGAAAAACAAAAAGGGGACGGCCCGTCAATACAGCGTGTTTGGAAAACAATGAGATGATGTGTGCAGATCAATTCAAGAGAGATGGTCCAGAAGCCTTCTTAAATAAACGCTAGAAAACACTAGACGACAGAGTGGAGATGCAACGAGAGGACGAGACGGGAAACAGGAGAAGCAGCCCATGTTAGCGGAGATGCTTCCGCAGCGCACGCTCATGTGGTCTCAAACACACTAGGTAGGTATTCGCAGACTCGCCATTGTCATGACCGGCCCACACGCCGTCGACAAAACCATGCATGGATTCTCGACAATCCATGTCTTCGGGAAGAAAAGAGGAAGGAGACAAATGTAGACGGACATCCTCCCTTTCGGACCCCACACCATCTACCTGGGACGGAAAAAAAAGGAAGAAGAAAAAAAGTCCCCCGTGCGTATCAAAGCTTCAAGAGATCTGCAACGTAAATCGTGCAATTCGTCCGCGGACAAAGTTGATGGTCCGCGGGAACTGAGCTCTGTTCGAAACCCAAATCAGAAAAGCAAAGGAAACGTAAACAACTGAATACAAAGGGGGAAAATAAAAACGTGTAACCCCCCAACTATTTCAGGCCTCCACATGGCCATGGCAGAAAGAGGGATTTTACTCCAATGAGGATATCATCTGTATAGTTCGGGATCTTATAGTACATTCGCTCTTACATAATTCACCATGGGAGTGAGTACGTATCTATAAATAGAGCCATTTTTCTTGACAGCCGCTGACTGGATGACGTGCGATTGTACGCAGCTACAGGATGAGATTTAGGATCCATTCACGAGGGGCATTTGCAGATGCCGTGGAGAGATCCAGGTATTCAAGTCTAGACGGAACAATGGACAAAAACGAGGATGGGTCTGATTGAAAAGACGCCAACGCCCAATGTCTGTTCGCCCTCAACACAATCACGCAATTGTCCCTGCCGTCCCGGCTTTTCCTTTGCAAGAGAGGACCGATCCGTCCCTGAATCGAGGGAACGGACGCCTAAAAAAAGAAAAAAAAAAAAAAAAAAAGACCCCCCCCTTTTCCCCCTTCTTTCGTTCATGTTATCGGAAATCGTTCGCCGTAGAACTCAACTCGGTAAGAGAGCGGCCCATCCGCGCGCCGTTCTACCTCTGTTGTCCGACCGCAGGCCAATAGACCCGCCGCGGAGAATGGAGGAAACCAGCCAGCTCCAATCGAGGTTCCAATCGAGGCAGAACCAGGGGAGATTTGAGGAACGGCCGTTCGCTGCATCGCGTGAATCCTGCAGGGCTTTTGGTGCGAGGGTGTTGGTTGACGGCTCCTCGGGCGGGGGAATCAACAAGGAGCAAGAAAAGGGGGGGGGGGGGGGGGGGGGGGGGGGGGGGGGGGGGGGGCCGTTTTTCTTGTTCCTCGCTTATCGAAGCGGGTCTGCTGCTCCGCTGCGGAAGCGAGGGTTCTGCCGAGCCTCGCGTTCAGCCAATGAGGGGAGCAGGCTCGGACAGGGCTAAGGTGCCGAGGCCGAGGACATGGCAGAAACGACAGGATTTACGCCGTCTCGCCGTCTCGCCGTTTTGTTCCCACCACCATCATCATCATCGGCATGCCCACGGAGTCAAGATGCGGAAGAGCGGCACGTCATTCCATCTCCGACCGCGCCAGCCGCTGCACACATCCGAGGCTCAATCGCCGTGTGAAGTGTCGTCGACCACCTCCAAGATGCGCCCGCCCCGCCGAGAGCAGCAGACATTTGCGATGTGCGTTTGGACGGCGCCCGCCAGACTCGTAACCCCGACGCACGTGCGTGCATGCATGCATATGCACGTCTGCATGTGAAGGTGAAGACGACGAACTTCTTCTCGATGCGGCAGGCGGATAGCGGCGGTCGGACAAACTTCAAGTCGTGTCAGTTGCGCTACCGGACCGCAGCGTTTTCTTGTCAGGGGTTTTTTTTTCTGAAACTGGGCCAAAAAGACCGTGCATCGGCGGGCGCGGCACGCACGTGCAAAGAGTTGCTCGATCCCTCTTCCTTCCTGCCTCCTTTTCCAAGCGTCGTGTTTTGAACTCGTGGAGCTTTTTTTTTTCTGAACTTGTACATTTTCACTCGATAAAAAGTGTACCCGATTGCCGGGTGAAGAGTGCGCTGTGAAAGGCATGTGCCAAAAAAAAAAAGTGAAAAAAAAAGGTGAAAACTCGACTGTAGAAAGATCTGCGGCTTCTCCTCTCCTGATTGGGCGACTTCTCGTCTAATTCTGTCTCACTGTGAACCTCGCAGGCTCTTCTGAAACAGCGACGCGGGGACCTCTTCTGACCTTCATCACGGCGGGCCTCTTTGGGCGACTCGAACACGAGACGAGCGGCGCCATGAATTGCATTCGGCGGGTCGTTTTGTCGAGTCGACGCCTTGTCACTGCGACGAGATGATTCCATTCCGTGGACGCTCGGCACTTGTCCGTCGGCTTACTCGCGATCCTCACACCGCATTCTTTTTTTTTTTTGGTGTGTTTTCCCTTTCTCATTTCTTGTGCATTGGAATATTCCAGGCTCTGTCTAGTACTGGCAGGAAACGATGAATCGGCTCTTGAACGTGTGTGTGTGTTTTGCGTCAAGGCCATGTGACCGCGTGCGGCGTGTGGCGAGACTCCCAGAGCACATGTGCGAACACCTTCGTGATTTCTACGAGAGATGGCCCCTCGAAATGCTTCACTATTCGTATAGCCATCATCTCGACTGACGATCGTGATTGTCCAGACATGTTCTTCAGCGCAACCGTAGACTTCAACCGCAGGGTCGCGCGTCCTGGAGCGGCCATCCCCGAAAGCCTGAACCGCACCAACTTGTCCTCATTGCCCTTGGCCTTGCAAGATGAAACAGGTCTGCGAGAATCATTTGCATCGCCATCGCTGCGCGGGGAGAATCACATGTCGTCGATGCAGATACATCAAGGTTCAGTCCAAAGTCATGCATCCAGATTCTCCAATCTCGAGCTCCACGTCAGCTTCGTAACGGTTTGCTGCGCCCACGTTAGAACGAGACATGAATGGCCTCAGAAAAAAAAACCCACATTTCCATCGATCCTTGCCTCGACGCGAGAACCTGGGGTGCTGGGGATCCGGGGCATCATCAGCCAGACAGAGCCTCGCAATCCTTTGCTTTTCGACCCATTCGCTCTTGTCCTACTGCCGAGCTGGCTGTCGCGCGAGCATCTTGCCCATCTGGACACTGCTGGTGCGTGAAAAGACGGTCGACGTTCCGCGGCCGACGATGAGTTCATGTGCTGAGTATCGTCTTGCAGATTCACCCTTTCGCCGCGATATGCGTCCTTATTCTCTGACTCCCACTGTCCGTCAGACACACTCCAAGAAACATGACCCGACGCGACTCCGTGGAGGACAGCACAATCCGGATCATCATTCCACATGGAAGCCAACACTAAAAAGAAAAAAAAAAGCACGTCACGCCATGCATGTCGGCTCTGCTCGGCAAACACGCCACACGTGAGACAAAGAGTCACCTTTCCCTGCTCAGAGCCGTGACATCATCACGAAAGTACCCTCTTCTCCGAGTCCCTTGTCTTTTTTTGCGCCTGGACGTCCGAAAATGCAAGACTCGACAGTTCGGAACAGACGTCATCTGCCGTGCGCAGCACAGGGCCCATGTCTGACGTGGTGGTTCGACAACTCTTCCGAGCCGGAGCACCGTGTTCACGACGTCAGACGTCTTGGACGCTCATCTTGTGAGGCGCCGTCTCCGTGCTTAATACTGGAATTCCCGCTTAGATGGAGGCTACGGCTTTGTAGGTCGCGACAGTCCGGGTCGAGTGGTTTTGTTTCGTGCCGCCTCGTCTGCTAGCACATGTGGGATGGCTTGCGTAAACGATGATGCATACCTCGCGTGGCCTTCTGTCTCTTGTGACGAGGAGACGAGACCGTGCCGGAGAAGCCCAGGAGTGTCTTGTCTTGTGTTGCTCAAAAACTGCACGACTGGTGATGTGGAGCGCGCGTGCTATTATGTGTGTATAGGTTTGACGCATTGTGTATTGTGTACATGGTGCTTGTATTATGTATTTTACTTCTTTGTTTGATTTATATACATATGTACATATGTATGTGCGTGCGCGTGCGTGCCTGTGCGTGCGCGTGCGTGCATGAATCCCAACCAGCCAGTCCGGTCGCGATCCATGCATCGTCGGCCACACTCCGAGAGCCGTCACACTCTCGGCACTTTCTCTGTCGTCTTGACCGCCTCCTGCGTCAGCTCATAGCAATCCGCCTCGCTCGGCAGACGCGACAAGGGCCGTATGCGCACCTTGCGTCTCCCGGCCTCCAGGTCCGAATCGTCTGGGAGCTGGACCTCCTCATGCAGGACCTCCTCTCGAGCTGGCGCCCACTTGGCCTTGACGCGCGCGTGGTGGCTCGCTTCATCGTCCAGCTCGTCGTACTCCGCCGCGCTCGACCGGTTCGTGCGGTTGCTGCTCGGGAAGGCGTTGCTGGACGACGCGGTGCACGAGGTGCGCGTCCGGGATCCCCTCGTCTCGAAGACGCGCGGATACACCTTCATCAGGATGAGTCGAAGGGTGGGGAGGCAGCAGCATATGAGGCCTACGCAGACCTCGACGGTGGACCAGAAGACCACGTTCCAGTTGTCCCAGGTCGGGTTGTACGAGTTTGCAAAGTGCGTGAATGATTTGAGGCGCAGTATCGATACGATGGTTACTCTGAGATTGGTTGTCATGTCAGCTTTTTTTTTTTTTTTTTTTTTTTGCCATCATCATCATCATCATCATCATCATCTACGAGCGAGAAACGAATGACGAAAAGGCGTAGAGGCAGAGGATGGGATACGTACAGACCCCCCGTCATAAACATGACAGCCGCGCCGACCTTCTTCTTCCAATGCAGCTTCAGCTTCTGCAGCTGCGTCAACGGCAGCGCAATCAGCCAGATATCAGCAGCCACCCCAAGCACCCCGTTGGCCCACCCCGACGCGTGTATGTCGATGCAATGACCCGGCGTTGTCGTCGTCCTGTTGCCGCCGTACTTCATCCAGTTGTACTCGAGCGGGGTGCACTGGAAGACGGTCTTGAGTATAAAGGCCAGGCCGGCCGCGACGTGAAAGCCGACTGTGATCCAGAGCAGCTTTCGGATGCCTCTTCCGGGGAAAATATTGAGATAGAAGAGCGAAAGGCAGATCTTGACGAGCGTGATGAGGATGAGGTACAGAATCTCCATGATGTAAAAGTAGAGCCCGAACCGGACGAGGTGCGCGACGTCGAGGGTCCAGACGTCTCGTCCCAGGCCATTGGGCATGAGAAAGAAGGTCTGGATCATGGAACTTGTAAGGGTCGTCACGGTGGCCCCCAGGATCGTCCAGTCTTCGGAGCCGAGTCGTTTGGTGGAGCTGAAGAAGCGCTTGAAGCATAGACGCGACACGATGGCCGTGATGACCAGGGCACCCAGAAGGAAGTTTGTGATTTTGAACTGGGATGTTCGTTCTCGTATGGGTTCGTGGCAGAGTGTTGATGTCCAATTTCTGGAGACTGGCAATAACGTTAGAGTAAACGTCCGCCGTAACACACACACACACACACATATATATATATATATATATGTATATAGATAGATAGATAGATACATTCTGAAGCCTGCAAGAAAGACGTAAACGACGAGTTGGGTTTCGGCGGCAACCAAAAACTTGTAGACTTACACATGGCAATGGGCAAGTCGCACGACTGAAACATGCAACCAGTCATATCAGAACGGTAGCCATTGTGCGCGCAAACACACGTCACGTTATTGCTGTCACATCTGGATTGAATACACGACAACTACCACAAGACGCTTGTTAGTTTTCCTGTTTACGCGGCATTCTTCTTCTTCTTATTGTTCTTTTCTTTGATTCGCCCTCTCTTCCTTGTTCATTCTCTGACAATTTTAAAAGCCATGTAAGAAAACCACAGGTGTTCAGAAAAGAAGAAAGAAAAGACTCACGGCGCATTCCGGAAGCGCGCTAATGTTCAACGGCACAGCCCTTTGCAAAACACCAACCAGTTCCATCGGCCGCAAGCCTTGCGTCATAGAGATGGAATTCAACGTCATGACAAGTCGTGTGTGTGTCTCTTGGTTTTAAATGTCCGTTGCTAGTATCGTCGTTGAAAGGTTCGACCTGCGTCCCGAGTCACGCGCGAGCCTCTAGTTTCCGTACACCATAACTCGACTCGATATGGGCACAGCCTAGGAAGAAGCGCGAAAGCGCAGTCGGCAGTCCGCAGTTCCTGATATTCCGAGTTCGATGATCGGACCTCGTCTGCTCGCTTCGGGATGATTCGTCCAGCCACGTTTGGTGGGAGGACAGATGGATTGGCGCGATGTTTGACGTGAAATATATATGCAAGAATCGAAATAATATATATACATATATATATATATATGTATATATATATATATCAAAGTTGGAATGACTGCTTTTATGAAAAACGAGAAATCACAGTCAAAACCTGGAGTTAATATACCAGAGCAAATAAAACGATAATAGTCATAATAAGAACAAAAGAATCGCAGCGTGCTATGTAGCATACAGCTGGAGCCCTCGAGAAAAAGAACCCCCGTAGCGGCACGAGTTTTGGCGCCAAGCAAGTAATTAGATGGATGGCTGTTTGTCAGTCCTTAGAAAGAATCCGTTTGTTGGTCGGTGTCGTGGATCGTGTGCCAACGAGTTGATAGTCCAGGTCTGATATGAGGAGAGCTGGAGCAAGGTACTTGACTGGTTTTGCTTTTTCTGTTCTTCTTTTTTTTGCTGACGTTTCTTTGCTTTTTTTGTTGTCGTTGTCGTTGTTGTCTCTGCCATGCTTTTCTTGGCCTTACTGCGAGGCGCATCGCGCCATTTTTTATTCCTTTCTTTTTTGCACACCCATGACTACTTCGCATCGACGGTCTGGACAGTGGTCATTGAATATTTCTTGACTCTTTTTCTTTTCTTTTCTTTTCTTTCCTCGTCGTACTCGCCTGAACTCTGCATATGCATGTCCATCTGCATGTATGTATGTAATGTATATAGATGCATGTGTCTGTAGTACACATGAGACTGGGTCGGGGTGTCATCGTGACCAGAGACAGAAAGAGGTGGGGGGGAAGGAAGATGAGTGAAGGAAGGTGAATCAAGGTGAGGGTGAAGGTGGAGATGAAGGTCGAGGTGGGGATGAAAAGCCACGCGCGAGGCGGGCGGGAAGTGATCTGACAAATCTGCAATCTGTTTGATCAGTCCGCTTAGTATATCAACGCTAGTCAATCGGGTGCTGGGCAAGCTGCGACGGGAAGGATTCGACAACTGCCGTCGTTCTTGCTTGAGAAAAAAAGATATTGAATTTAGCATCCAGTGATGATAGAGAATGTCATGAGAGAATCCACAGATGATTCGCAGAATCGCTCAATGGCTTCTGAGCAATAACGGCGCACCACTAAGTCACATTCAATGATATTATGTATCCATCTATTGTATCATATTTTCATCATTATTTTTTGCTCGTGGCAATGACAGGGAATAACCTGGGACGTACATACATATGTATCAGGTCATCAGGCAGCTGGGCTTTCAGGCTTTCATGGTGACAATTATGCTCAGATGGTCGGGTTCATCTGGTGAAGGAGAACGTGTGGTGCAGGTGAAAGAGGGGGAGGGAGGTGAGATGAACTGCGCCTCTCGACAATTCGCACGATCGGGGCTTATTCACGGCATCGACATGGAAGCAAGGAGAAGAATAGCGCGGCAAAGAATGCAACTCTGTTTCTTCTTCTACTGCCTTTTTTTCTTTCATTTTTCTTATGAAAAAAAAAAACATCATGAGTTTATTCTCTAAATCAGTCGAGGTGCATGTAGAACGCTATAATGGACACTATACTCGACGTTATACCCGACCCTATACTCGAATATAGTCAATATTTTGTTCCACATGCTCTTGGATGTGTACATATGTATGTACATATGCATGTATTTTGAGAAACGTCAAGTTTCGTAGCAAGAGTGCCTGCCAGCTGCCAGCTGCTGCCTGCCACCTGCCCTGCCAACTACCAACTACCATTTCCAACTGCTAACTGCTAGTTCCAGTCCCCCCTGACCTTCCTCGAGAAAAGAGTGGGTCCGCATGCACGTTGGTCTGCCTCCATCTCCATATCCTCTGGTCTGTCCGTCGCCTGCTCGCAGACTAGAGCTTCAATGCTGGAGGGGCTTGACTGGCTGGAGGGGCCAAAGAGGCTGCTCGGCCCGGGATACGATGCTGCTGCGGCCCGAGCCAATCCGGGCCTTCTATGGTGGCCGCCCGCACCAGCCCAGACCAGACCCCAGCCTGCCGTCAGTAGTACATACATGGTTGCATCAACGATGGCGGTCCAGCCAACCGCTGCGCTGCGGCCCAGGATCTACGTACCTGCATGTATCCAGACCACCTGCATGTGTACCTACATGCACCTACCTCCTACATGTGCATGTGCATGTGCATGTGCATGTGCGTGTGCGTGTGGCATGTGCATGTGTGTACACATATGTACATATGTACACACAGTTTATGTATGCCCACCGCCTCAAACTTTAATAATCAATCGCATCACACCAGTGGTCAGTGAAGAGACTCCAGAGTCAAGACTCGCAGTCCACAGCCCAGACGTCGAAAATCACACGCCAACTTGAACGAACAGCTGGCCCGGCTACGTCTGGTTCACAAACGTGGCATGTACATACAACATACATATTTATACTTGTGGACCCCTATCCCTACTCTCTCCTCCTGCCTCTCTTGCTGCAGAGTATTTCTCACTTCATCTTGAGCCCTCACTTCTGAACTTGAATTTTCCATCCAACATCCACCCATAAGGCCCGCAGTCCAGCTCAGCGCATCCCACACCCCGGCGATGCAATGCCACAGCTGGGACTAGTGAGGCTCAAAGAAACCAGAAACGACGAGGGTAAAACAAAACAAAAAAAAACATCTTATCTCTATATGTGCTTTATTCGCGTATGCATCCATCCATGCACCGATATTTATCCCAAGCCCCTCCCCATCCATCGTGCCTCTCCATCTCCGCTCCACTACCACCCCTTCGCCTTTCCCATTTCCGTCCCAAAAACAAATCCCCAGCTCGACCCAAAACGGCCCGGAAAAAAAGGATGCAGCACGAGCACGCAGCAGGCCTCTCGATCCGCCCACTCCCCAATCAGCCTATTTCGCATTGTACCGTATCGCATGTCACCATACCGCAGGGACACCAGATATCCGTCTGACCCTCCAGTTTTTTTTTCGCCCTCACATCACCTCATCGCCAGGCCGAAACCTAGAAGATTGTTTCTATTGTGAGCTTCTCTTCCCTCTGTGTTCTCTTTTGATAAAAAAAAAACACGCATCAATGATTCCAATGCCCGCTCCGCTCCCCTTGCTCTGTAGATTGATACTTGGGATGAAATAAATAGTCGACGTTTCGAATTGATATCTTTGCTTCGGCGCTATTGGACGACCGGCAACCAGTATGCAAATGCGACGCAATGCGACGCGACGCTAAAACATGATGCCTGCAAGCCATGTCAGCACTTTTTTAGCACGGTGACACGGCATTAATTGCCGAGAAAACTTGTAAAAGATGGTCTTTTTATTTTCTTTTTTTCTTATTTCCTCCCCTTCAAAAGACTTATAGAGCCAGTTGTAATCTTTTCACGGCAGCGCTGACACGGACGTCAGGTCAGATAGAGTCAGCTGTTCACGGCCCTTCTGCGCTCAAATGATACAAATACATCTGCCCATAAACTCGTCATCCATGAAGAGTGCCCCATAGCAGTCAACACGATATGAATACTCTTTAGAGATCTACCTGCGTGTTATTATACATGTACGTGCATACAACTGGCTGTTAGGTTCGTCACCTCTCTACCAACGCGTCAGACACGACCGACTGGTCTAGATAACCCCCGGCAACACAGCCCACCTCCCCCGAACCTTTTCCTCCCCAAACTTGTCCATGTACCACTTCTTTCCCTTGACCGCCCTCGGCAGCATCGCACAAACCTCGTTGATCAAAAACGTCCACGCGGGCACGCATCCCCATCCCGCAGCCATCAAAAACCCCGTCCACTCAACCCATTCGCTCAGGTAGTGCGCGTAAAGCACGTATCTGAATAGACCAGCCTGCGGGATCTGATAATGTTTTTGCACGCTAATCTTGGCGCCCCTGCGGTCCGGACCGGGCCGTTGTCCAAGAATGCGCTCTTGTCTGCGCTGCTCGGTGCGCCGGATTTCACGAAGCTCTTCGTCGTGGAAGAAATTGGACGCTAGCCCAATGTAGAAGATTGCGATGCCGATGACAAACTGTCCGACGGAAGAATGGAGGACCCATGCTTCGGCGGTGACGGGCCCGTAGGCGGCGAGCCATGCGCCGATGGAAATACCATTGAGGAGCTGGAATGCGAGCGCCATGAGGGCTACGAGGATATGGATTGGTGACATGGACGGCTGAATAAGAGGGAAGATGAGGGCTCTGTATGTGTAATGAATGACCTATATGCTTGTGAGTATTGTTTTTCTTGCTTTTAATCTTCCTTTTTCTTTTCTTTGATTTTTTTTTTTTTTTTCAAAAACAAGCCTCATCATCTGTATCTCATTTTTTCCTTTGTCAAGAGGTAGAAAAGGAAGACTGCCAGGGGAAAACAAAACCTACAAATAAGCCCGCCAACACGCGGTTCTGCCACGGCAGATCCTCAATCCCATGCATCCGGGGCAGCGTCCTCATCATGTACAACAGCGCCATGAAGCCAGGTGCCTCCATGAGCATCCACGCCACGCGCCCCGGCAGATTGAGCCTGCTCTCCACAGATGTCTTGCCCATGCCATACCACGAGAGCGGGAACTGGAGGAAGGAAATCTTGTGGAGAAATAACCAGTTAGTCACCATCCCGATCATCAGGCGTACGACAGCGGTGTGCTTCTCTCTCTCTCTCTGTCTCTTTTTTATTTCTCCTCTCTCTCCCTCCTTGTTGATTGGTGTGCTTGTTCGCTGTGGAAACATACAATGGGATAACTTATTCGAAATACGAGGACAATGAGTTCCCAGTTCTCCCGCGTCGGGGGAAACCAGCCCGTCAGCATGGTCATGATGGCTGTGTTTGGCGACGCTTTTGTTTCTTTTCTTTTTTTTTTGTATCCTCGCAACTGAAACCAACGTGGACCGGGGTGTCCAGTAGATCAGATAACCGGCTGGTATTCGCAAATCATGTAGATTCAAAACTCCGTTGGCGATTGGAAACTGAACAATCAGAGCGGGGCACCCCTGGGATCAGGATCAGGAAAAACAGAGGTGGGGCGGTCAAAGTAAAAATTGAAGGAAAACGGTCGTTGGGCGGGGGGTCACGACAAAAAAAGAGACTGCGTGTGTGAGAGAGAAGAAAGTGATTACGTATAACTCGGGATCGGGCCATATACGTTCCAAACAGTACAGGCAATCGTGTTCGTGCCCAACAGAGCAAAAAAGAGAGGTCATGACGGCACGATAACGACCAACGACGAATGCCGGATTAATCGGCTTTCCACGTTTCGTCTGGGCCAATCGTGTCTGTTTCTCGCCGCCCCGCATCTACCCTCCCTTCGGCAGCCACGCCGAGTTCGCACCCATAGCACAGCGCGACCGCCTTCTGTTGTCTCACCATGAAATCTCAGATCTCACCGTTCTGGTTTACCGACACGTGCATTACCACGTGCATACGTAGTCTCGACCTGACACCCCTCTGCCATTGGTGGCTTTATTTTCTTCGTCTTGTCTTGCTTTTTTTTTACTCTTCTTTCCTTTTTCGCGGATTTACATATCCGATCACAGACAACATTGACGGTCAACTGTACTGTTGCATCCGCATCATGTCACACCAGGACAGGGGTCTCATATAGCTAACGTTCTAAGTTTCTGGCTTTGCTGATTGTCTGGCTGTCGATAACGAGGAAATGTATAGCAGAGAGCCACCCCCCCCTCTTTTCAGCATCTGCCACGTGACCCTGTTGCTTAAAAAAAGAAGAAGAAAAGAAGAAAAACAAAGGAAAACGAAGGAAAAAAGGTGAAGAAAGAAATTATCTGAATGAGAGAGCGAGGAAGAGGGAAGATGGGAGAAGTAAACAACTACGAAGAAAAAAAGCTCGGTATGCAGACGGACTGTATTAGATTCCAAAATCTGGCAGCCCACAAGGATGGTTTTAGAGGGGGCGAAAGCAACATCTTGCATTGTGCCCGTCTTGATGGGACCGTCAATGCCAATGTGTTGCACAGCATATAAGGGGGTCTAATGCACTAATTACTGTGATATGATCATATCCATTTTTTGTGCAATACAATGGCATGCCAGTAGCGAATGTATCAACTCGCACAGGGCAAAGATAGAGCTGACCATGGAGAAGACTGAGATGTGGAGCATCCCGACGTTTCATCTCGACATCTTGCATCATCTCGGTTTAGCGTTATGTACTTCCATTATTTCTGCCAATGCTAAAAAACCTCCTTCGACAAAGGTACACCAAGCGCCGTGCCATTCCGTAACATAATGAAAAGAAAAAAAAAGTAGAAGAATTTATCCGCTCGCAAGGCATCGCGCCTCATGTCATCACATGTCTCACCGCCGTCTTTCCAGCATTATCGGGGGGCGGAAAGGAAAAAAAAAAAGAAAAATATCACATCAGGACACATTCCCTGTCTCGGCCGCCGCCCGTACTACCATTACTCACGGCCTGTCTGCGGGGAGGCTGACTGATCAAGCCGGGGCCACTCGTGCCTGACATATGTGTTGGCGTGGCCATGCTGCTCTGCGAATGATTGGCATGTCCCATGGGAGGCACGTACGCCGGGTCTTGCGCAGCCTGCTCATAGGAGGGCGGCGCATCTTCCGCGTTTGATTCTGGGCGACGAGTTACGCCCTGCCGGCCTGCGAGTCGGCCTGCGGGAACAAGAGGTCGAATTGTGTGCTGTTGAGAGACCGATTGCTGCTGTTGTTGTTCTTGTTGCAACTGCTGCTGAGATTGGCTTGCCTGTGGTGAACCAGTGGTCCCTGGCAATGTCACGGGTATTGAGTAGCTACTCGAGCTGCGTCGCTCTGGTGCAATATCCAGGTTCTGGTTTTGGTTCTGGGATGTGCGTCTTCGGTCTCGATTCACAGGTAATGGTCGATGTCCCTGTTGTTCAATAAATTGCTCTGAGAGGGCACTCTCGCGTCGCCGACGAGATTGAGCTTCTCGGTGTCGCTGATCCTCCTCTTCTTGAAGTTGCAATGCTAGTGCCAAGTCCCGGTCCTCTTGTTCGAGCGACGGGAGCGCGGTCGCTTCCACCACGTGATGCCGTCTATTTTTGCCGCGGTTGTTCTGGACCGTCGTCCAGTCTCTGCCACAATCTTCAGCAGCAGAAGGACCACCGCCGCCACCCAAACTGCCCGCACCACTCGAGGACCCAACTATCCTGCAGTCCCCCGAGAGGAATTCGGTGTGTTCTCCATTAACGTCCACCAGAGTCTCCCAAACCACTTCTTTATGTTTGTGATAGCCAGCATCGGTGACCAGACTCAGCAGTTGCAGAGTTTGTGGATGACAGTATAGCGTGCTGAAGTGGTCATTTCGGAATAAAATCGCAAAAGTACCGGGCCGCATGGCTTTTCCAATCACCTCGATCCCCCAGGCCGTCAATTGAGTTGCAGATGACTCCAGGAACATCTTGATCGTCATAATATCCTGGTACAATTGTTGCTCATCCTCAGTCAGTCCTTCATCGCCGGACAACTTGTTTGTCAGGTCTTCCTCGCAAAAGAGCAGATTCTGCACATCTTCATACGAGGCCGCTTGTCGCTCCATGACAGTGTACACAGGGTCACTCTGCGCTGGCAACCAGCCGTGTATCAGTGGGATAGAAAACGTTGCATAGAGGCTCATCTCCATGGTGTTTTCAAACGTCCCGGGAATCAGACTGCCACGCTCTGTTGGATGCAGGTGTGTCAGAGGCGTGCGCTTGTAGGCACTCACCATCTCAGGTGTCGGCACGAAACGAGGATTGACATTCATGCCAGTATGTAGGCTCTGCAGAAAAGCGTACAGATCAGAAACATCCGGTAGTGCCTGGTCAGAATTGGTGCGTCTTGGCGACATGAGCTCGTCAAAGACGGCTTTCAACAGGAGATCCAGGCTGATTTGCTCTCGTGGTCGTAAAATCTCCACCAGTGTTGTTTCTGGACTGTCCGACGGTGTGGTCATCGTTAGAGCGTTGACCAGCGCGACAAGTGGGCATGGACCGTTCTCATTCTGTACCAGTATAGGCGAGGTGCGAGGGTTATGGACTGAGTTTGGATCGTGCCACTGTATATTTTTGATGGGATACGTCTCAGCTTTTGCGTCAACAGACGGCCTCGAGGGTATCCATTTTTGCTGCGTGCCCTTTGATCTCGATGGCAGAGGTGGTTTGCCGTCGTGACCCGGATCCGCGTCCGTATGGGAGACTTTTGGTGAATTGGGTGGATTATCGCCGTCAACCAAACTCCAATCATCGATATGAGCTACTTGGCCAGAAGAAGGAGTAGCACCAAAAGCAGCAGAAGAGAGTTCAGAAACCTTGCCTTTGCCTTTGCCGACCGCGCCGAGATCGTTCCAAACATTTTGCTCTTCAAGAAGTTCATCCGAAATAGCCGTTGATGGTGGCTCGGTGGCAGGTCCTTCATGAGTTAGACGACCCTCCTCTTTCCATGCCGACTGCACATCATCCTCGGGGGGTAGTGATATTGAGACGGGTAAGTTTGAAGGTCGGCTCGGCAGCGAGAGGGGTGGCTTGTCAGCGGCGGACCATGGATCATTCTCGATCCCATCAGCTGTCACCGGTCGCGGCTGCGGTGAGGTATATCCCATCGAGCCATCATTGGACTCAATTGACAGCTGCCATGGATTGGCGCTTGGTACAGTATCATTTATATCGAACTTTGAGAATGCGTCGGTCACCAAGGCACCCGAAGCTTGAGGAACGGGTTTTCGCTTAAGAAATGGATTCGTCGCCAATCGATCGCCGCCCGGCCTGCTGGGATCAGGCCCCTGCTGTAGGCTGCTACAGTCCTCTTCTTTTTCGGGCTGTCTTCTCGCTTCGTTCCACACGTTGTCATCATCGTCTTTGAGATTCACGACCTCGCTTAATCCAGCAGGACGCAAAGCCGATGGAACACCCGCTAGATTGGAAGAAGGTTTGGAAGGATTCGAGCCAACGTCAGAAGACGCAGCCTCGTCCCAATCTCCATTAAATCCGTCCTTCCAAGGTGTTTGCGGGGGGTTGTGTTGTTGATTTCTCTCGCCGCTTGGCTCTTGGATGACGGGAGGAGGGGATGCGTCGTTGGGGTCCAGGTTCTTTGTCACCACCATGGCGCTAACGTTCTGACGTTTTGGGCGGCGACGAAGCTTCACCTGATGAGTACGAGAAAGCTCGTGCAGCTCTCCTTTACCCTTTGCGTGAAAGGGACCAAGGGTGCGGATTACCAAGGGTCATCGACAGTCTGTCGTGTTGGACTGGCCACCGTCTGTCTGTAATCTGTCTGGCGAGTCGTCGGCAAAAGCAAAGTGATGCAAGGAAGCCGCAGAGCTGCCTGGCGGGCCGGTGGGGTGAGCAGTTATTGGTGGTCTGGGCCAGACTGGCAGAAGTTCAGTGGAAACTCGATGTCACTTTTGTGGAGACGGGGCAGTTGGAGGGACTTGGACTTTGTGGGGAGGGAGCAGAGCCAGAGTAAGCACGCCAGCGCCGGTGGACACGATGGAGGATGCTGCCAACTCCACCAACATGAAGTCCCAATTTCCCCCAGCTATTTTCCCGAATTTCCCGACTACTGCAACCAATACGCATCAGTGGTCAAGATTGCATCACGAATGACGCCACCACGGAACAGACAGAACAGGCAGACCGATAAGGACGATACCTCGGGTTCTCTAGTCCGGTAAAATTAATCTCATCTCCCATTTTGATAGAGCTACTCTGATATCATTGCCCATCAGGTGTTGTGCCATCCATGATCCCCACAACCCGCCGCGGCATCATGCCCGAGTAGGACAGACTTCTCGCGGCTTCTCGCCAAATTCAACACCGACTTCGCAGTCCCACCGAAGCTGAAGCTATCTGACACTTGAAGTTGCGGAAAGCACAGCCGCCTCGCGCCAGGAGCATGGGATGAGCGACAATGCCAGCTCCACCTGAAGTTCGAGTCGTGCCTTCGGCCGTGATCGGCTTTACACGCAATCACAACCGACTCCTCTACGGCCTGATCGGTGTTGGGGGCGCGTTTGGGCCTCGAAATGCTGCTTTGGTTTGATCGAGTACATCTTCGTCGGCTGAGGGCTTCGGCCGACGAAGGTCCATTATCAGGCTGAAGGCTGCCTGTGTCATAACTTCTGGCAAGTTGCAGCACACCTACGATCTTCTCGAGTGAAGGTGGATCCAGATGGGGGGTCAAGATGTTCTATTGTCACAGCAGTTGAGGCCATTGGGCAACGTACGCCGACCTGAGCACGATTCCTCGGTTGGCGAGCACTTTTCTACTCAGGCCGCCTCGTCCTCCATCATGGCCGGGTTCACAATGCGTTCCGCGACAAGGCCTATTTTTGTCCAGCATCATAGAATTTGCCGTTCTGACAGCATCCTTCCACCTCTGGCATGCACTTGGTCGCGTACGTCCTGTATGAGGGAAAAGTGACTAAAAATGCAGCTCCTGCTGCGGCTGCTCCATCGGCTCCTCTACAACCGCCAGAGTCTCTGATGCGTCCTCCGTTTAGGTCGTGACTATCTGCCGCTCTGCATTAGTTGCCGTCACTGCAGCGGTTTTTCTCATACTGGCATGCGTTTGGCCTGACAACGTTGTTTCAGTCAAGGCTTACCAGGGTGTAGTCGATGAGCAGGTATGCCGTCGTTAGCTTCTTCCTTGATGGACTACTGAGCCACCACAATTATCGTGGTATCGAGGAGCGAGGTTGAATTGAGTTACATTGTGGGAAATGAATGAGACTACAGAGGCTCCGGCTATCCGGAGACCCCAGGAGACATTCCCGTCATGTAGTCCGCTACGTACGTAGATGCAGTGCGCCTCAATGTAGAAATGTTCCTGGCGGGTGCGTCGGCTCGGCTGCTCGACGCCGGAGAACCCGAGTGATGATCTGGGCCGTGATGCTCTTGTGCGCGGTCGACTTCGTCGGGTACGGGTTATGTGTGCGTCACTATAAGGCAGCTACTCTATACCTTCTGGGGAAGCCCTTTACTCGGATATTCGTTCAATTTTGTTAGTGTCTCTTCAGCTTGCACTACGGTTGGTTATACCCCTCTTTCTGGAGTGTATTTTTAAGCATAAGCTCTGGGGTGGACTCTATTAAAGCATCTCACCCTAGCACAGTTTATTTCCACAGCCGTATGTACAGCTAGCGTGGCATTGAAAGAAAAGACCTTATAAATAACGTTGCAATAGGGTTAATGATCGAAACCGATGACTCCGACACCATCTTGGCTAAAAGAAGGCAGTGATGGTGTTGAGCGTCCCGCTTTCGTCGTTAATTTTATGCGCGTCGAGTCCTTTCGCCTCGGTGCCTGCAAATCCGGACATGACTCGGGGCTAATGACAACATGCAGCATGCAAGCCTCAATCTGCCTCGATCTATGTACAGTAGGTCGTGGGCAATTCCGAACCCTCTTGCAGCCAATTTGTATCCAGTTCCATCCAGACGGACGCGCACACGCAAGCGCGCGGGCAGCAGCAGCCAGGTTCAAACCGCTGCATGTTCACGTGTGCTGCGCGTCCCGAGGGCAACACCAGACTCGTTCAATTATCCGTCTGGTCGATTGCTGCCACCATGCGTACTCTCCGTTTAGGCGCGATTGCCCCGTATTAATGCGGAACGAGACGCTTCAGAAAACCCCGACCCTCGCCTTTGCTTGTTCCAAGTAGCCGATGGTCCATCGAGCTCGGCTGCGCCCGAGAAGTCCAGACGAAGGCAGGCCAAAGGCCGATGAAAGGACGGGCAATGGGAGAGGCGAGCACGCAATCGATTCCTGCCTTCCCGACCAGGAAGGTGAAACGACGTCGTCGTGCTTGCTTGCTTGCTCATCTGCCTATGATTCATGGCCGCCTCCTCCCCCAGCTGCCTTGAGGCCATGCCCGAGATGTTCTCGTCCCGGGCTGCTTCAATTGAGTTGGTCGACAATGTCCGCGATACCGGTTAATGACAAGAGATTGGTCATCCGCCCGGCAGCTATGCTACTAAATAAGTATATATATCACAGCATGTCTCCGTATCCGGACCCATCGCCAACAGTTGCTCGGCTGTCCTTGTTGTCGACCTTCCGTTCGCTTTGCTACCCCCGCGGTTTCTCTCGCGATAACTGTTGAGGCAGCGGACGCGTCCTCCGGGAACCGTTTGGACAAACAGGATTAAAAAAAAAAAAAAAAAAAAAAAAAAAAAAAAAAAAAAAAAAGCTTTCCGTCTGTTGTCCGTTCTTTGTCTGCTCAAGATGCGTCTCTCTCTCTTTGTGGCTGCCGTTACCACGCTGACGGGGTCTTCTGTCAACGCCCGCTACCTATCCAAGGACTTGGGTTTTCTGCCTCTGCCTATTCCAGTTCCTCCACGTCCTCCGGTTCCCGACAACATCGCCTTTGATTTTGATGATGAGTTGACGGACTACAAAGCCAGGCAGAACAGTAGTAGACCACGTATCCGAGGCGCTACGTTTCGGCAGCTTATCGATCACAACAATCCGTCTCTCGGTACATTCAATCAAAGTTATTGGTACAATGCCGAATTCTGGGCAGGTCCCGGCTCGCCAATCGTGCTGAATGCCCCAGGCGAATTCGCCGCGAATGGATTCACCGGTTACACGACTAATCGCACACTTCCCGGCGTGTTCGCACAAACCGTCGGCGGAGCAACCTTGCTCCTAGAGCACCGCTACTGGGGAGATTCGTCTCCCTATCAGAATCTGACCAGCGAGACCCTCCAGTACCTCACTCTAGATCAAGCCATCCAGGACATCGTTTATTTTGCCAAAAACGTCCGGCTGCCCTTTGACCCATCCGGCGCTTCAAAGCCCGACAAGGCTCCTTGGGTTCTTTCTGGCGGCTCGTATCCCGGTGCCCTGACGGCTTGGGTCCACGATTTCGCACCGGGCACCTTCTGGGCGTATCACGCCACGAGTGCCCCTGTCGAGACCATTGGTGATTTCTGGCAGTACTTTGAGCCCGTGAACCTGGCCACGCCCAAAAACTGTAGCGCCGACTTCAAGCGCATAAACGCTCATTTTCAAGAGGTTCTGACGACTGGGAACGCGGCTGCCAAGTATCACCTCAAATCGAAATTTGGGCTTGGTGTACTCGCAGATGATGACTTTTTGAGCGCCACCACGACTGCCCTCTCAGCCTGGCAAGAACAGCAGTTTTTCACAGGCTATAGTGACTTTTACCAACTGTGTGACTGGATCGAGGTATGTGTCGTCCTTTGAACAGAAACAACACAAACCAAACAACTCTATACAAAAAAGAAAAGAAAAGAAAGACTGACAGCATGTGGGCATAAAGGGATTTACACCCGGATCGAACAAGACCGTGAGACCTGGGCCTAATGGTGTCGGACTCTTCAAGAGTCTAGAAAACTACGCCAGTTATTGGACAAAGTACATATTGGCACCAGACGGACCAGCCAGTATGTGAGATGATGCTTCTTACATCGAAACGTTACTTTTTGGCCTTGGCGTCAATACATGGCCATTTCTTCCAATACCCAAGCATGATTATTGGTTGCTGACTTGATTCTAGTTTGTGACGACGGAACTCTGGAATGCTGGAACACACACAATGCCACTTCGGAAATGTACACGGACACCTCTGTGCCAGGTGGTATGCGCCAATGGATGTGGATGCTCTGCAACGAAGCGTATGTGCCAGCTGACTTCTTGACACCAAGAATGATGTTCTCTTACTAATTCCTCTGCGTTTATGTTTTTCTCCCTCGACCATGCACAGCTTCGAATATTGGCAAGTTGGCTCTCCCCAATCCCCTATCGGCTACCCACCTCCTCTGTACACTTCAGAATATTACCGCAGACAGTGCTCTCTCTTCTTTCCCGAGGTCAACGGACACAAGGTCGGCATGAACAAGGGCGTTCGTGCCATAAACGTCGACCGACGCACCGGAGGATGGTACAACACCAACACCACGCGTCTCATGTGGGTCAACGGCGAGACAGACCCCTGGCGGTCCGCAAGCGTGGCGAGCGACTTTCGACCCGGCGGTCCGTTTGTTGGCGATAAGGATCATCCCTCATGGGTCGTTCCCAAGGGATCGCATTGCTCAGACCTGCTTATTAAAAATGCCAAGGTGAACGAGGGGGTCAAAAGGGTGGTTGATGCCGAGGTCAAAAAGATGAAGGAGTGGGTTGGTGACTTTTACAAGCAAAAGAAGACAGGCTGAGGTCCTAGAGTAAAACCGATCTTGAGATGAAGAAATAAATTTTGTGTATTTCCCCCTCTTTCCCCTCCATCATCACGCACCACTATCCTATACTCTCCATCTCACTACAAACATTCACGAAGTCAATACTGGTTCCAATTCCACTCTCCACGCGTCAATCCACCGGGCCCCTGAACGTGGCGTATCCGGTCCGTCCGGGACTTTTGCGCGCGCAAAGTCAAAGGCAAGCATACCAGGACTAAGGTTCGCGCTTTCAAAGCTATCTCCCGGAAGGCCTCCCCCTTTTCCCCAGCCGCCAACTTCCTCCATGCGTTCTTTTCTTCCAACCGCCCCGGCTGCTCTACATGTAAGGTACGCACCGCTAGTTCAGCCGCCTGCTCTGCCTTTCTTGGAAGTAAAAGGCCAACCGCGAGCTTGCCGGAGAAGGCGGAGTCCCGAACGAACCCGAAACTCAGATTCTGCAGTCGTCCTTGGCGGATGAAATGGGATGAATCGTGAATCGGGGGTCTTTCACGCCTGGCGTCTGCTTTTTTTTTTGCTTATATATATATATATATAAATATAAATTATTGACATTTTTTTTTTGTATTGCGTAATGTGTTATGTTTCGCTTGGGTGCGCGTTAAAAGAATAGAATTAAGAATTAAGACATATTGATGGATGGCCGGCATTGCTGTATCTGCGCACACGATGCCATGGCTAATAATGAAAAGCGCATCGCTTGTGTTTGCGCTTACTTGAATATTTTTTATGCTGTGTTTCTTTTCTGTTTTTTGTTTCTATATTCAGCAAGGGTGGCTAGATGACTTTTTGTTATACATAAAAAAGAGAAGAAAATAAGAGAAAATAAGATATCAAGGTGGATTTAATCTTGTTTTTGCATGATACTCGAGATAACTCCATTACTTTATATTAGTACTTGATTACTCTCCTATATTATATAAGTTCACTGCAGTGTCTTGTTTCTCAAATCTGATGCATATATTGACGTTCGTCCAACTCGGAGGTTGAGTACATGAAAGTATAGGTACCATATAATAGCATTGTTTACCCTCGATTTTGGCTTCTCCGTAGGGTAGCTACCGTAGGGTTAATACTTTAGTTTTCCTTTGTTTTTTCCCTTTTTCTATTTCTTCTGTATACGTTATAATCTAAATTCAATCTTGATATGCAGATCTTTAGGAACGTCATGCAGATTCTTGGAAACAGCATCAGAGACCCGTCGTATTCCCGATGATGAAACTTTCCGCGTGGCTGCCGTCTAGGCCATGTGAAGTTCTTGCTTCTTCCCAAATCAGCAGGCGATCTCGCGACAATCCGCCCATTGTCTTCATGCCGGACGAAGGCACGGGCTGTATCCGGTCTTCACAGGGGGCAAAGACAATGGCGTCGATGGACGAGGAAGACTCGACCACAACTGCCTCTTGCTGATGAGCGAAAAGTGCAGAAAGTAGAAAAGTGAAAATTCTCAAAGGAAGAATATCTAATTCGAGGCCCCTCCTGGCCATTACATGATGCCGATGGCCACCTCGTCGCGTAAACGGCAGACCACGCGACACCAACAGCTGCCAAGGGCTGAAAAAAGCTGCCAAAGCTGACAAAATGTGCCAAAGCTGCCAACAGCTGTGTTGTCGAGACTTACACACAGACAGACAGGTCAAGCAAAGCCCTCTCTGATGCGCGGCGCCGCACATATCATGTTGACGAGACCAAACTGGAAAGCTGCCACGAACGAAATGAAAGAAAAAAATTGAGCACGGCACGCTTCTAGTTGCGAAATATGGCGGAGCCAAGATGCGGAGACCATGGAGAAGAGAGAATGAGTACACACAACACAGACACGTAGAATACAAGGGTATTCCGGACCCCAGGATAGGGGGGTGAAGAACAACAGCAGAGAAGAGAAGAGAAGAGAAGAGAAAAGAAGAGAAAAGCACATCAGGCGCCCGACATGACCGCCAAGCCAGCCTTTCCAAAGTCAACGTCAATAAAGTCTGGGGTCTGGTCTATTCGCCCCGAGCTCACCCCCGGCTCACCAGAGACCGCACGATTCACACCCCCCGACCACACCAGGCACTAACACGCGAAGACAAGAGCAGCCCAGACCAGACGCACGCGAGGGGGACAACAAAAAAAAGGGTAACATCTGCCGATATGTGATCCTTTTGTTCACTGGTGCTTTACGCTCGGGAGCCAGAGAGAAAAGGAAGAGAACAGAAGGAAGAGAAAAGGAGGAAAGAAAAGAAGGAGGGGAAGAAAGAACAGGAGAGGAGAGAACAAAGACGGAAACACAAAACAGGTGCAACGAGGCATCTCGTCTTTTCTTTGGCCATCTCGAGATAGACTGGGCTGGAATCCGCGTTGACTTTGGAATCCGCGTTGACTTTTTCTGTCACGCCTGACTGTTGGTTTATACCATTCTCTTTCTCCTTTGCTTCGCTTTCTTGTTTATCGAAAACCAAGAACCATAAAACAACAAAACATAGCAAAGGATGACAAAACACAACACAATATAACAAAACACAACGCACACGCCGAGAATTCCCGATCACCTCTACATCCGACCCTCCCACCAACAGTCATCTACGCGCAGGAGCACACGCCGCAACTCCTCCCACAATGTTCACAACCCCCTCCCCATCATCCTCGCCACCCTCCCCCGGACAAACATCCCCCTCCACCACACGCAGACAAACCCCCCCCGGCCGCGCCTCACCAACTTCCTCGCCGCCAACATCCCCCCAAGCCAAGAGCACTACCTCGCCGCCGGCCCCTCCCCTCCCCTGGCTGTGGACATGCCACTGCTGCACACGCCGATACAACATCGCCATCACGAGGCGCTGCCTCTCGTGCGGCCACGACTTTTGCCTCTGGCAGATGCGGCGCATCCCGGCCACTGCAGAAGCAGCCGCCGCCGCAGCCGACGACGACAACGACGAGCCCGCGACCCGCTCCCACTCTCAGCACGCAAAGGAGGCGCATGACGTGAATCTCTGCGCCGTCGAATTCGACTACGCCGGCTGGAGGGAATGGATGGCCTGGAGGAGAGAGGTATCCCGTCTGCGCGCGACGCCAGAGACCGGCCCGCACGGTACGCCCGACGGACGAAGCGCGGTCGGAGACGAAGAACAGGCGCCGAGGGGACATGATTGTTCCGTGGACTGCGATTATCCGAGTCAGTGTTTGCGGGAGAGGTATTTGGCCTTGCGGGAGATGACTATGCAGATGGAGGAAAGGGGTATGGAAGTTCGGGGGGTTTGATTTTTATGTATATAGTTTTTTTCTATCCTTTTTTTTTGCCTTTTCCTTTCTTTTTCTTTCTTTCTCTTTCGTGTCTCGCCGCAAAGCACGGGCAACGAGCCATGTACGGAGCGGGAAAAGGAAAAAAAAACAGCAGAGAGAAAAGGGGGCAAAGTGCGCCGTGGCTAGTGTCATTATTCCGAGTGGCCGAAACCTACTATCGGGAACTACTTGTACATTGAAAACCCTCAACTTTTCTTTCAACAGGCATGCATGCCGGGGTTTGAACGAAACGGCACTGGTTGCCGTCGTCCGAGTCGCCGCCCGTTGCTCACCGGCACCGCTCACAACAAGCCCAAGTCGTGCGCGACAGACGACAGAAGACAGGCAATAAAGACAGGCCACATGCCGGCGGTGACAGCCTCGCCGTGACCGTAAAGAAGGAAAATGATCCTCCATGACGATGACATGATTTCTCGTGCACGGCAGGGTCAAGGGATTCCTTTTATTATATCGTCCCTCCCTGCGCACAAGCACTCGCATCCATAGTCCTCAAACGCGTAGAAACATGCAACGGTTTTTTTTTGCAAATTTCCTCTGGTCCAAAAAAAAAAAAGAAAAAAAAAAGAAGCAAGTAGCAACTCGTCGACTTGAAACCCAAACCGTAACCGTTCGTCCGTGAGCAAAACATAAATAGTAGTAGAAAAAAAGGGGGGAGGATAGGGTAGAAATAAAAGACTGCAAAGCATAAAACCAATGGCCTAGAGCCGAGTCTCTCAAACAATGGAATTATCCCTCGATAGACAGAGCTTTCTTCTTCTTTTGCTCCACTTTAAGTAGCAGCGCTCTATTGATGTGCGGCAAGACACCTCCAAAAGCAATGGTCGCGCGGATCAGAGTGTCGAGCTCTTCGTCGCCGCGAATGGCCAGTTGCAAGTGGCGAGGTGTTATGCGCTTGACCTTGAGATCCTTGGCGGCGTTCTGCAAAAGGAGAAAAAAGACGTCAGCGAGCACGCGCGACTTGTGATGCTGCCAAGCCAATGACAATGACAATAGGGAATGGCGAATGGGGAATGGAGATAACATACACCGGCCAGTTCAAGGACTTCGGCTGTCAGGTACTCTAAAACGGCAGTGACGTAGACGGCAGCCTTGGCTCCAACACGCATCTTGTTCTGGGTATTTTGCTTGAGGAACCGCTTGACACGACCGCAGGGGAACTATGAAGAACAAGTCATGTTAGCGACGACAAACCGACATTCAATCCGCCCATCATCATGGCGGTTCGAGCCAAAACGGGATCGCGACGGCGTCTGTGGCAATCGCGTGTTCGCGACTCCGCTTCGTATCCCCCTGGACCCCTGGACCCCTATTTGTCGACGTCCCCTACAGCCCATGGCACAGTCCCGGTTGTTGATTCACCGACACGGAAAAAAACTCCAATGACGCGCCGAAAAAAAAAGGTGGGGGAGAGGGGGAATGGGGGAGAGGTTGATGCTTGTTTCAGACGAGGCGAATCGCGCATGCCTCTGATCGACTGAACACCAAAGAAAGGGCTTTGTTTGTGCAGATTGCGCAAGTGTGAAAGTCGAGAGCATAACGCGTAAAACCGTTGCATACATCGCGGTCGGGGACAAGGGCGAGGATGGAGGAGACGTTCGGGAACGCAGGTGCAGGTGGCAGGTTCGGATTGCGCGGAAATATCGACTCGCTCGTGACTCCAGAAATATCGCGCTTGCGCTCGCGAGCGCTCTCGCAATAGCAAAATCTCCATGGCGTCCGTCTCGTGGACCAAAGGCAAACGACTCGAATCGCAACATCGAGGGGCAGTTCAAGGGCTCTCTCTTACCTGCAGACCAGCCCGTGCCGAGTGGCTCTGTTGCTTCTTGTGGCCCTCGGCGCTCGTTTTGCCTCCGGAGCTCTTACCACCGGAAGACTTTCCCTTTCCGCCAGGCATCTTGGCTAGGGTAATACGGGTTCGGATTGAAAAGGCGCGCGATTTTGGTAGAGAGTGGGTGGTTTGGTTTGCGACGTCGAAGAGGTGCGTTGCGGAAGCAAAAGACGCGTCTGGGACGGTGATGGGCGGGCGAGCGACTGGTGGGATGTTTGGGGGAAAAAATATTTAAAAGGGGGGGGGGGGGGTGGTGGTTGTTGTTGAGTGAGATGATGCGGCGGAGACGGAAATTGAGGCTGGGGGCCACCAAGAGGGAGAATGTTGTTGTCGTGTCGTGTGGCGCCACGGCCGCCTGCCAGCTCGAGACCAGCTTGAGACCAGCTTGAGACGTCAACTGGTCAATCCTTGCCGTCCAGGCCCGTTGAGCTGGCGGCGGCTGGCCCGACGCCTGAGTGACTGTGTCTTTGTGCTCGGAAAATATCTTCCATTCCGACCCAATGCACACCAGCCAGTACACACCAAACAAACCGCCAATGCACCAGTCAGAGTCGCGTCACATGACTCCAGCCGAGCAGAGGCGGGGGCGTCGGCCGCGCAGCCAGAGCCTCAGCTCAGAGGAGCCAGAGGGCAAAGAGATAGCATCGCATCGCATCGCATCGCATCGCGGGTCGATTCAAGGTCGGCAGGTAATCGCCTCGAGATGGGCACCGTCCGCGTCTGTCGTCGTCTTCCGTCTTGTTTCGTGGGCGTGCGCGGTCCAATGGCCGAGAGACGCCAGGCATCATCAATGTTGCATCGTCAGTGTTGGGTAGAGCCGTGAGAGAGCTGGCAGCTGGCAGCTGGCAGCTGACACGGACAACTCCAACGTCACCACCTCCCTCGAGCTCGCAGACAGGTGCAACAGCTCAGCTCAGCTCGGCATGATTCGGAAGCTGGCACGGGCTTGACCCGCCGTGGCTGGTGACCGGAGTCAGCCACATCAGTCGTGGCTGCCCCCCTTTTCCATCCACCATGGACAGCGTCTTCCTTGGACTTGTTCACCATCATGATAAATCACACAGTGAAAAAATCAACCACCACACCGACTCATGAACTTGAGACTGAACTGTGCACTTTTCATTAAGACTTCTGTGATAGCCAGGAAATGATCGCTCGAGCCATGCATCTTCTTTGTGTGCCCGTGTGTGTGCGCACGTGTGTGTTTGCATGTTTTATCAACCAACATCGCTTATTCACGCTGTATTAGGAAATTGAAACTCCTGGAAGAGTCTCGTGGGCATTGACCACGATGACTTCCAGTTGCCAATCTTTTTCTTCCATCAAGGCTTCAGAGTGGGACCCCCTGAGTCCCCCAACCCCTTCAAAGTTCAGACCTCCGAACCACTTCTCTTACTGATTTGACTTGGTACTCTGCAACAAGCAACGTGGTCAATGTTGTCGCGTCTTTCTTTCTTCCTTTTCCTTTTCTAACCCCCCTTTGACCTGCTTTGATCGACCGTTCTGGACAATGTAAAAAAAAACATGTCAAGTCAAGTATTCAAGAAAACGACAAAAGAAGAACTCCTTCCGGCTCATCTCGGCACAATTCCACAAGAAGTCATGCCCTGTTTCCTCTCTCTTTTTGTTGACGGGAAAGAGGGCAATTATCATGGTTCATTGACTGAGAACAGAAGGAAACAAACAAACAACCAACCAGTATTTCTCGAGGTTGTGACATTGGACTCTTCTTGTCCTTGTCCCTTCTAAAAAGTTCAGGTTGCAATATCACGCGACTCTTTTTGTCCCTTTGAGAGTTCAACTTGCCACATCAGACAATTGGGTACTTCTTTTCTTTTACGACGGAGAAGCCATACCATCGTCAGGAGGAAGGGATTATAAAAACGTAGCTGATATCCGATCCATGTCACTTCCCACACTCTGAAGAAAATTGAATCATTACCATTTGTTTCGATAGTCTTATCTGACAATTGACTCTGTAAGCTGAATTTTTTTTAATTTGTTTTACAACGTTTTCATCCCTCTATGAGTTAAGGAAGAAGAAGAGAAGAAGAAAAGGAGAAGAAGAAAAAGAAGAAGAAGCAAAAATGGCGATTCTTGGCCGCGTGACTCTCAACGACGGTGATTTTTTCCCGCCCTATGAGTCCCTCATCGACCACATCCAACTTCCGCAGTTCCTCCCACGAACCGAGTGGCCCGGCGATCACTCGGCGACACAGCTCCTATCTGCTCGCATTGTCACGCCCATACACCGCGACGGCGATGCAGCCATGATCGAGCAGCTTCGTCATGAGCTGTATGACGGATCTACGGGCACATATCGCGCTTTGCGGCCCATGCAACCATTCGACAACAATGACCGCGTCTACTTCGATATGCCGTGGCACGTCCACCTCGCCACGGCACACAACCTCTTCCACAGGACCATGAACTCATCCCGGGGCAGCGGACTGGCCGTCTCGGAAATGAGCGCGCTGCTTCGCATTGTATCCTACGGCATGTACAAAAGTATGACCATGTTCGAGCCATATCATGTTTGGGGTCTGCCCGTGATTACTCCTCCGCGGACGAGACCGGGTGCATTTGAGGAGACGTGGAACGAGACGTTCGACATGCCGACCAAGTTGGGGAGATTCTGGGACGGCAAGGAGATTCGCGGCACCGAGGAATGCAAGGTCAAGCTGTGGACGAGGCGCTACGTTGTTGTGCCCGTCTTGTACGGCCGCGCGCGCAGTCAATGGGGAATGACTGTTTTTGACCGGTCAGAGGGCCACTTGTACATATTTGACTGCGGAGGGCCCGAATTCAAGGAAGAGCGAGTCAAGTCGTGCGTACATTTCTGGATCGAGTTCTGGAACGCGTTGGGCATGACCAACACGTTTTACTATTTTGTGCGGGACACCACGCAGCAGCCGGATGTCCGGGATTCGGGCTATCTCAGCATCATCTGGCTGATGAACACGCTCCGGAATCAGGTCGGGCACGTCATGAGCACGGAGGACGAGGGCGTACGCAGAAACGACATTGATGTCTGCGAGCCAGACATCAAGGTGCCCTTCCGAAGCAGCTTATACCTCCGGGACTGGGTCCCAGACGGATGCGGCACCTTGAGATCCGCCATGATGAGCGTCAGAAGAATCATACGTATCATGCTTTGCAATGAGCTCGGTCTCAAGAACCACGCCGTCATGAAGAAGCAGTACGTGAATGCCGCGGATGCCACGGACCCGTTTCCATCGGCCTGGACCATCATCTCGGTGCTGAGCCGCGAAATCGTCCATAACAACGGCTGGCTGCGGTCTTCGAGGTTCTGGACAGCCCACGGCGGACCGCAGTTTGCCCTGCCCATACGCACCAGCATCACGCTGTATGACCGGCATCACCCGCGGCGGATCCGTCCTGCACTCGACGAGGAAGATCACTTCGTCGAGATCAGAGCAGAGCATCTCTCAGGGCGGGGCTCGGACGCGCCGCGCTGGCCACAAGGCATCACCTACACGCCCACGAATCCCATCACTCGTCCTGTTCCGATAGTGCAGCTTCGTGCAACGGGTCTGACGACGACCCAGTCCGATGGTGCATTGTCGTCGTTCCGACTCGACCTAGCCAACACGCTTGCCCGACAGGGCTATGAGCGTCTGGAGGATTCAGTCGACATCTCAATCTCACTGGATCCGAGGCGCGCGGCTGCCAACCAGGGAGCAGATGACGATGATGGTGTTATGCACTACACCATGTCCATTCGTGTTGGCGAGGACGAACCTGTCTGTGCACACTTTTCGCTTTCCGTTGGAGGCGCTCAAGCGGGTGAAGGGGCTGTGTCGTCGCTTTAAATTGTGTCAAATGCGATGAGATGAGAGCAATCACATGAAGACGCTGCCGCCTTTTTGGGGTAGGTATCTCGACCTCGTGGTGAATACTACCTGTATGGAGCTCGCAGATAACGATGTGCATTTATTTGTTTCAATGTTTTCCAATCTGTTTTGAGGATATTTGGGTTGACGATGGATGGCGTTGAGGGGCGGATTGTCACGGGATTTGTTGAGTCAGTTTTTTAATAATCCTTCCTCGAGAATTGAATTGGAAAGTTTTCATCCAGGTAAGAATCGAAGTTGGTCGCTCATCCTATATGTACCACGAGCAGGCTTCTTACCAATAGCTCTCAGTATGCTGCGGCTGTAAATGCATGTAGGCAGCCAGAAATGCAAAGGTACGACATCCCTTTCATTTCATGGTCAAGTTATCAGTGACAAGAGCCTCAATGAGAGTCACTTCGTCTGCATCTTGGTGACGGGCTCGGCCCGAATGCCGATCGAGGAGGTCGCATAAGCTGAGGGCCATGATCCGATTTAAGGGGTTAGTTGTTTGTAGGCGCACAGCATATGGCATGCATGACGCAGCTGCGTAGCGCTTTCCAACGCACATCCCAAGCTGGGTTGAACCAGTCATGACTGGTTCATTCGAAGTGAGATGGGTAATTGAGTGAAGAAAACGGCCAGCTGGTGTCTTGCGCCAAGCGAAGGAGGCCTGGTGATAGTGCACATGGTGATGTGGTGCAAGAAAGATGGTGCGAGATGGGGATTGTCGGGAAGGGAATGGATGGCTCCATCAATTATTAACAAGCCATCGGCAGGCAGTCAACAGACAGCCGGCAAGCTCGTTCGGCGCACAGTGCCGTGCAACGTGTGGTAAGATGATGATGATACCTGAAAGACGAACTCAAGTCAGCATAGAAGTTTTCCCCCTCCTCCGCCGACATGTCTCATTTGTTGCCACGCCAAATGCGTTCGCCGAATATGCGGTGGGGAAACGACCCGCCCTGCACTAAATAGTAGTTGTTGATGCAGTGCCCAGCACCAGAGAACCAGTCTTCTGCTTGTACCACATCTCGATACATGTGCAGATCCTGGCACGCACATTGTGCATGCATTACGTACCTACTTGATAGAGCTCGGGGAAGGGGGGTTCTCATGACAGATCTGATCAGTAGACGCATGGTTTGTATGGGCATCTGTCTTATTGACCATGACACCTTACCCACATCGTCACTCCGAGACAGACAAGTATGTTCGGTTTTGTGGCGCCGGCAATTCGAGCAGTCTGTTGTTGACGGCGCCGCGGGCCATCGACGATGTCTCTTGTCTGACGGGTGCCGAGGAGGTGAGACTAACATCTCGCCTGGCATCGCAGGATTCGCAATTCCACATGGCGCCAAGGTTCAAGCACTCCGAAAATACTGTTAGAATTTGGATGCCGGCTTAGTAGCCTCAGCCGACTGTTGAAATCAGGGGAGAAGGGAAGGGGGGCTCTGTATGCTGTATGTGGTGGTCTAGAGAAATTGGACGGAGTACGCTTATTCTGCATGATGCTGTCTGTTGGTTCTCAAGGTATATTCGAGGTACATATGTATGTATGTATGTATGTATGTACATACATACATACATACGTACATATGCTCGTGACTGTAATCTCGAGCAACGGCTCCCATGTCGCCATGGCAAGCTGCACTTCTGAAACTGCATCTGCCTTTGGCAATAATTCGATCTCCATGTGCATGCATTCGCATTGACGGCCGGCCGATTCGTTGCCGCACCGTAAATTGACTTGGCGCTTCCTGTCTCACAAGGTCACCAGTCGGAAGCGGATTAGTTTTTGCGGATGACAGTCGACTGTCAAGAGCCAAGCTGTGCCCTCACAACACTGGAGAAGCTGAGCAAGAGAAGTTGAGATTCTGCCTGTAGCCACTTGATACCTACACCAACGAAGAGTATTTGCAGAAGTTTGATCAAGGCTGGTTTCTTTTGACGATAACCCTCGTTGCTGCCTGGTGGGTTTCGTAGGCCGGTAGGTGAGTAGGGAGTAGTCAGAAGTCAGGTCTGAAGATTGGATCCGGCCACACGACCTTCTCACGGTTACCCCAGGAGACAGAAGACGTGGTGCAGGGGAAGAGAACAAGGAGGGACAAAGTTGGTCCACTTGCCCATTTTCTCTTCCAAGGGCAGGAGCGACTGACAAGCGCTATTGCTGAGGAGGCGGGGGGCAGGACCGTGATTTCCCTCTACATATTTCATGTCTGGTTCCTGAGAAATTGACCTCCAGGAATATTCGACCAGAGCATCCCTTGCGCATCATTGATCATGGGGCAGATGCCTGAGGCTGCGCTGCTGCCCTCTCTGTCGATGAATGAATGTCCATGTGTGGATGTGTGGATGTGCACAAGTACCGTGGAAGGCTGAGCATCACAGCCAAGCATGGTGTTCGAGCTGTGTATATGCATACATGCTAGAGCAGCTTAGCGTCTGGTCGGGACGGCGGCTGGACCCGTTCACGAAGTTGAGTTCCGGGCAGCTTTTGGCCATAACATTGATGTGTAGAAGACGTTGATCCAAACGTCCAGACGTTGGTCGACCGGAACTCCTGACACCTGGACTGGTCCCAACAACAGACCAGACCAGACTACCATGCGCCTCGTCATGTACGCCCTTACTACCCGCAGGAACAGGTAGTTGGCAGCCCTAAAATACTACCATGGCTCCAGACTCCAGGGCTCCAAGGCTCCAGGGCTCTCCAGGGCGGGCTCCGGGGGTCCCCCGCACGCATTCACGGGACGGACGCCCGTTGGCAATCAGCATGTGTTGCGAACAACACAGACCTCCTGTCTTTGCATCCGGTGCCGAACAAACAATGAATCAAACAAACAGCCAACGCAGGATGCGACTGTAGATCTGCTGGCGGACTTGGCGCAGCTGATTACGTCCACGTCCTGTCAAGTGACGATGCATGCCATGCCGTGCCATGCCATGCGTGCGTGGGTGGATTGATGAATGGAGCAGCATGTCCAGACGCTCGCACTGTACCCACCAGACTGCATCACTGATCCTGCATGCTGTGCTGCCAGGCCTTTGTTGGCCCCTGTCTGCGGTCTGCTGCCCCGGACAAGCGCCGTGCTACCGGGGCGCTTCCTGAGCCCCAAGCTGCCCCGCCAAAGGGGCCGGCGGCTCCTGGGTGGGTGTAGCCTCTGGTGGATTTGGTGGATTTGTGGATGTGCATGTGGAAGTCGAAGTCGAGGCCACCAGCCAAGATATCCTTGCCCGCGACCAGTGATTGATGCGTGACTTTAGCCTACTCACCTCACTGGTCCTAGCCCCGCGAGCATTCAATGCTTTGGTGTCTGGTGGAGCTAGGAGCCATGAGCCAGGAGCCAGGAGCCAGCAGCCAGCAGCCAGCAGCAATCCCACAGTGCCGGTCGCATCGTCTTCCACTTTGTTGACTGTGCTCACCATTCGCCCGACAGCCACCACCACTGACCAATCACCAGCCCCAGAGACGACAACGTCTGGTGAAGTAGAGGACGCTCATAGAGGGGCGCAGGAACGACGAACAACAGAAAGAACCAAGAGGACGAAGAATCGACAACGACCGAAGCGAATACCGGATACCAGACCTGGTAGGACTACGCCGGTAGCTACCTTACTTCAGCAGGGCCGCAGACCCAGAGCCGACCAGGAACCGACACACAATGTCGACGTCGACCGTCCCAGACATGCGAGAAATGAATGGGCCCCGTCGTTGTCTGGTGGTCGAACGGCGCCCCGGCTGGCAAACCTGCCAGACCACCCGGCTTAAATGCTCCAGTGAAGTCTGGTCTGGCGTCTATCTGGCTGGTGGTCAGTCAGGTCAAGAAGCTAATTGGGTCACTGGCCTGTCCGACCCCGGTGCTCCTGCTATCACGGCATGTTCGCGACCAGCAAGCGTCTGGGTCGTGCTCTTCTCGTGGCTGGCCCCAGTGTGCGCGCGCCCTCCCCTCCCCCCGCCCCCGTTCACCAGGGTTTTTTTTTTATTGACCACACATGCAGCGACAGTCTTAATTTTGTTGCCTCCCCCAAACCCTCTCCCGGAGGATCACGGCCTGGACTGCTCTCCCTCCTCCCTCGGCCTATTTTATTCCCTCTCTCTTTTCCTCCTTCCCTCAGATCTCCGTCTCTCCTGCTCCTCCATCACAGAGTGTGCCGCTGCGACACTAGAGGCGGATGACTATAACGTGTGACTTGGCAACCGTGACTCCGTGAAGCCTCAGCCTCCTGAGTCTGATCGCTCATTCGCAGCCTCTCCCGGCCATCAAGGGCACGCTAATACGCCACCCCATCAAAGTCGACACTTCACCATCTCCTCGACCTTCTGGCATTCCTGGAAATCCTGGAAACGCGCCGCGTGCTCTACCGTGGGGGTGCTTTGCCCAACCCAATCCGTCTCAATTGCCTCGTCGCCGGCGGGAACTGTCTGTGTCTGGCCCAACCTGCTGCCAGCCGTGCGTGTATCCTTTACCGCACCCTCAGGCAGACCTAGGAATCTATCAACTTCGGCTTCGAGAGAAAAAAAAAAATCCACCGCATGCCATTAGTATTGGTTTTGTGTGTCCCAGCTCTCCTTCGCATCCGTACCCGGTGGCTTTGTGTTTCGTGCCGAATAGGGCTTCCTGCTGTTGTTTGGGCAGGACGATTGGATCATCAATTTTTTTCGTCCCTTCATCGTTGACTCTAGTCTTGTGCGCCATTCTTGTCCCGCCCTATCCACGCTGATACGATTCGACTGATTCGAGAGTTTTCACGTATCTGACGACCAATCAATTCCCGGACGCCTCAATCGATGGTGTAACAATCATCAAACGACATCGCCCGATTTCAGGAATCAGTCTCTCCTCGAACTGCGCATTGTCACACGGATTCTCTGACTCCGTCGTGACTCCGGGACATCGTGGGCGTATCTTATTTCCCGCTGAAGACTCCCTTGCATAATACTTCGATCTGACCGAGTCCACTGCCGAACCCACCGTCAAGTCTAGTAACATCACATAATACGTTTCTGCCCTCTCCATCACCCGGCACAGCTTCGCCATCATGAGTCAACAGCCTCATGATATGGGCTACCTCGACTACCCGATCCCTACGGGTCGCTCGCCAACGACTTCGAGGCAAAACTACGGAGTCGGCTTCGCATCCGGTCTGACGCTTCCCCGTCAGTCTCAGAGACCGTTCGACGTCCATATGGGTTCCTCCGCTCTCTACTCGTCCGATAGAATTAGCGGCGGCTATAATCCAAGGGCTCTGGAAAACATGGCAGGTCCAGGTGGCATACCCAGTGGGTATATGCTAGATAATGGACAATCTTGGAACTATAACTCGGCTGGAATTGCCACTGTCAGCGGTGCTGTGAACGGACCCGGCCGTCAAAGAAACGTGAATCGACGGGCTGCATTGCCTCAAGTATGTGTTGTGTGTGAACTTTGGCAGTGACCATGGGATGAAACTTGACGAAACTCGTACGTGAAGAGGCTGACAAATAAACTCTGCTAGAACTGGACGGACCAGAACGGCATGAGCATGGGTCATCCCGCCGCCCTTCAATCGTTTCCCGTCGGGCTTGGTAGTGGACAAATATCAAATGGCGGACTTCGCGTCGACCATGGCCAGTCTCACACCTCCCCAGATCTTCGCTCAACCGCCTCGGATGGCGATCAGCTCATACCTACCGCCATTGTCATCAAGAACATACCCTTTGCTGTCCGCAAGGAAACCCTGGCGTCCATCATGCTAGAAATGAATCTTCCTCAGCCCTACGCTTTCAACTACCATTTTGATAACGGCGTGTTTAGGGGCCTCGCCTTTGCAAACTTTCAATCCGCCGAAGATACCAGGGTCGTAATCGAGGCCATGAATGGCATGGACGTTCATGGACGAAAACTGCGAGTGGAATACAAGAAAATGCTGCCCGAGGCTGAGCGTGAGCGTATAGAGCGCGAGAAGCGAGAAAGACGGGGGCAGCTGGAGGAGCAGCATCGCGCTCCCATGCTGCACCAACAAAGCTCCGTCCAATCCTTGAGCAGCTTATCGCAAAGTCAGCAGCGTGTAGTTCCTTCTTCTCACTTAGGTTAGTCCTTTGCTTCTTTGCTCTCTCCCTTGCCATCGAAACGAATCCTGGGGGTTATGATCGGAATGTTTGTATGCGCGCGCGGGCCTGTGTACTGACACGCTATGAATTTTCTGTCGCAGGTGATGTCGATTTGAACGATCCTCAGAGTCTTGAGTTTTATACCGAACTCGTCATGTTCAAGCGGGATGAGACTCGTGAGATCCTCGTCTTCCCCCCTGGCATCAGCCCCGAGCACCGCCGATCGATCCATATTCTTGCTCATCATATGGGACTCGAGCATCAGTCCATGGGCGAGGCCGACTCCCGACAATTGACTGTTTTGAAGCGTCAACAACCGTCGCCCACCTCGAACGTGCAGAATGTGCCAGCTAATAGTTTGGACGCACATAAGCGTGGCTTGAGCCGTGCAGCTACTTTTGACTTTGCTGCGGATCGAGAATCTCGGATCTCGGGTAACAACTACTCTCAGATGCTTGGTCGCCAGGGCCCAACACTAGAGCTTCCTGGTAGCCCAGACGGTCACGGCCTGCCGAACAACCTGAGGGCGGCCAAGAGCTTTGCGGATCTCAGGTCGTTCACGCCTAGCCCATCTCAAGCATCATCCAATTATCTCGGCGCTGGCTCTGGTATGAACAATATGGGACAGGGTTCGACCGTCCGATTTGGCGACTATGTTGGCAACGTCGGGCAAACCGGACACGTTGGAAATCCAGGTACACCAGGACCTAACAAGGGTGATGGCCTCATTGCCGGTTTGAGCGGGCTTAGTCTCAGTCCATATGACTCGAATTCGCTACAATCTAGGATCGCCCCCGGAGCCATTGGAAGTCAGCGCCCCGGTGCTGGGAACAGCAAACAAGCTGTCCCTGAGAGACAACCACGTGGGCCAGAGTGGGAGTCATCTGCTGGATTTGCTAGTCGCAATCGAGTCAATGGCCACATGCAGCGAAGTAGCGGTATGTCGACAGAAGTTTTGCCTCGATATAGCGGATTTACAAACTAATCTTTTCATCAAAAACTAAACAGACACATCGGACAACGGCGTTCGAGTCGCCATCAATTCAAGCGCTGGTGTCAGGTATCATTAAGTCTCTCTCAAACACCAATTAGACCTCGACCCGCACTGCATTGCACTGCACTGCGTAATATGCTCTTTTACGATGTTACGCGGGCAAGGCCAACCGGCTTTTTCGGCTTCTTGGTTAACGATATTTGTAATACTGATACTTATTTGCACTTTTCCCTCTTTTCTTCTTCTTCTCCCCCCCCCATCCCCCTTTTTCGGACTCGTCTCTCTTTTCTTTTTCTTCCGTTTCAGGGCGGAAGGGGGGGCGCGAAGAATCTCACGCAACCTGACTTGGCGAGACATCACAGCATATTTGTTATATATATATATATGCTGTCTCAGCATCTTGATGCCGTCAGCAGGTGTGCGGCACGATCCCAAGGCCCCTCTTCTTGCATATGCGGAACTATTGATTGATGATTATGTCAAGACGCCGACGAGAGTACGGGTTTCACGGCCCTGAACAACAGATACTTCAACGCATATATATGGGCGACCATGACGAACAAGAAATGACTGGCTTCCACTTTTCATTCAACTTCAAGCTTGCTCATTGCGTTTTTTGCCTGACAAAGATCTACGAAAATAATTTTGAAAATATTCTTGACGATAACGACGTTTCACGAGTTTCACGTCTAGACAGCCGCACTGACTTATCCCCACGCTGGTTCCTCGGCGCGTCAGCCGTGGGGAGAGTTGCACTGGCGACGAGCACGAGCGTACTATACCCACCACCATAATATTCGGTCATCCCATGGCCATCACGGTTCAAACGCCGGGGCACATACTGCACCCCCAACGTGATGGTCATCATCGCAGGTGGCACGTTGATGCGAAGAAACGAAGTTCTTTCTCTTTTTTTTTTCTTTTTTAATTTTTCTTTTTGTTATTCTTCAATTCTTTAGGCATTAAGCGAGACCCAACAATCATGAGAGGAGTAAAACAAGAGGAAAAAAAAGGTGAGTGTCTCGCGCCAACAGACATTTTGATTTGAAATTCATGTACCATCTTTTTTGCCCCTTTTTTTTTTTTTTTTCCTTTTCTTGGTCGAGCTCTCCACAGATTCCAGATAGGCTGTTCTACTAGGTCCTATCGATTTGTGACGTTAGCCAAATGACCTTGCTACACATGCCGTTGCAAGGTGTGTGCCAGGCACAAAAAACAAGTTTGCTTGCTACTGCATTGTGGCGTTGGGGGCTGCATTGCTGGACATGAACCGATTTCTTTTTTTGGAGCAACCGTCATGTGAATGGTGGACGCTTTATCGGCGGTATGTTGCGCAAGATAGATTGCGCAAGGCGGATCAGATCTTGGCAGGAGTCGGGGTTTTCTTTCTCAGTTGATTATAGATGCACGTGGGCACATGTGGGGGAGTGGCCGACGAGAGGCTATTTGGAAAGGCAGCAATCAGGGGAAGCAGCGGACGGAGGTGGGATCTGGATAGGAGGGGGTTCGCGAGGCTGATATGGCCGGGACGATTTAAAAGGCTTGTTGGAAAGAGATTCACATTTATATATATATACATATATATATATGCTTGTGTGTGTGTATGATGCAGCAGAATATGGATTGACATGTACCGATCGCTTGATCCTGCTTCCCAACGCCGTATATGTAACTGGTTGATTTTTCTGACCTTGCCTTGGCACCCCGTGTCATGGTGCAAATGTGAAGGTAGTAGAGGATTCCCAACCTACCACAAAGCCAGCCTCTTCCCATCGAACCGTCTGGCTCGGGTATGTCTTGGCATACATAGCATCGTGCAATGCGTCGTTGAGCGACGTTGGACAGCATGGCGATTTTGGATTCCTAGGAGTGTATCTGCATGGGTGACTGGTGGGTGGGTAGATGTTTGGTGTTTAATAAGGTGCGGCATATGATTATTAGTTTTTGTACCTTGGGGTTTAGTTTAGGTTAATTATAGTTATTTACAGTTGTATAGTTATTTCGAATATATTTATAATTCATTATTCATAGATTATTCGTAGTGAATAGTTACTGTAAAGATTGTAGTTCATGGTTCGTAGTGCATAGTTCATCATTTATATCATAGTTCATAGTTCGTAATCCAATCACACAGAGCGTAAAACAAAAAACGAGCGGCCTTGACCTGGCACCAAGTCCACAGAAGTGACACGGAGACGCGTCCAGGAACTCGGCAGCAAGACCCGTCTTGGCCCGCCAAGCAGACCATCCGGCCCGGTACGTAACGTCTGAACCCCCGTCATGCCACCCTGACGACGACCTTGCCAAAGGCCTTCCCGTCAGCCAAGTGGCGCATGGCGTCGGCGGCCTGGTGGAACGGGAAGACGGTGTCGACAAGAGGCCGGATCTGCTTGTCGGTGTAGAAGCGCAGCATCTCTTGGAAGCGGTCCTTGCTGCCGGTGATGATGCCGCGGAGGGCGACGCAGCGGCGCAGGACGAGCTCGTTGACGTCGAGGCTGTGCAGCTGGGGGGACTTGTCGTCGCGGCCGCGGCCGTCGTCGCCGCTGCCAAGCTCGGGCTGGCCGGTCGTGCCGGACAGGTGGCCGAGGCAGGTGATGGTGCCGGCGAAGGCGATGCTCTTGAAGGTCTTGCGGAGGGTGCGCGCGTGGGGGCCCGTCTCGAAGATGATGTCTGCGCCGCGGCCGGCCGTGGCGTGCATGACGGGCTCCTGCCACTCCCAGTATGTCTTGGAGTTGATGACGTGGTCGGCGCCGAGGTCGTGTGTTGCGCGCTTGAGGTGGTCGTCGGAGGGGGAGGAGATGATGGTTTTGTAGCCTGCTGCGCGGGCCATTTGGAGGCCGGCGATGGACACGTCGCTTGTGCCCTGGAGGAATACGTATTTAGGGGGAGAGGGAGGAGAAGAAGGAGAAGACGAGGAAGAGGGTTCGTTTGACGTCCCGATGTGCTGGCCTAGGGGCCTCATCCAGTTGAGGCCGTTCCAGGCCGTCACGGCAGCGCTGGACAAGCACGCTGCTTGCTCGTCGGTGAGGTAGTCGGGCACGCGGACGAGGCAATGCGCCGGGAAGATGCGGTACTCGGTCAGGACGCCGGGCAGAGGGACGCCGAGCCCGCTCGACAGATGGTCTTGTTGGAGGGGGTCCTGGAGATAGGACTGGAGGAAGATGGAAGCGACACGGATTCCGGGCTCGACGAGGCTGGATTTGCTCTGGATGACGGTCCCGCACATGTCTGAGCAGGGGACGATGCGTGCTTGTTGGTATTGGAGGGAAGTGTCGTGACCAGAGCAGACTTGAAGCGATGTTAGTTTTGACTTTTCTTCTTCTTCTTTTTTTTTTCTTTCTTTCTTTCTTCTTTCTAGGAGCCAACAACAAGTCTCACCTTCTACATCCCGCAGATTCAACCCCACGGCGTGAATGCGAACCAGGACCTCCCCCTCGCCCGGGACCGGCACATCCACATGCTCATCCTGGTGCAGCTTATCGAGTCCGTCCAGCGCCGTGGTCCACTGCCTCATGTGTTTGGGGATGGCCGAGTCTGGGGGCTTGCTCTCGACGCTCGCGTGGGCTTGATTGGCGAGGAAGCGGGGGAAGTAGGATGCGAATGACATGCTTGAGTAGCTGGGAGCTATTTTGGTGGTGTTTTGTGTTGTTTGTGTTGTTTGTGTTGCTTGTTTGTCTCGTTTTCTCGTTTTCTCGTTTTCTCGTTTTCTCGTTTTCTCGTTTTCTCGTTTTCTCGTTTTCTCGTTTTCTCGTTTTCTCGTTTTCTCGTTTTCTCGTTTCTCGTTTCTCGTTTCTCGTTTCTCGTTTCTCGTCTCTCGTCTCTCGTTTTCTCGTTTCTCGTTTCTCATTTCTCGTTCTCGTTCTCGTTTCCTCATTCACATCTCCTTTCAAAGCGCCGCCGTACTTCACAGCCTATAATGCCAGGAATGCAAAGCGCAAGTTTGGTTTCGTCTCCGAGACAGACGCCCACCGAGGAATGCGGCGAGTGTCATGACACGTGAAGTGGGGCGGCGATGACGTTGGCGTGCGCGTCCCGTGCCGTCGCGGGATTTCTTTGCATCGGTCGTATGCGGCGGGGAGGGTGCGGGTTGCTGGATGAGCGGTCGTGAGAAGGCGTAATGATGTTTTTATTATTTAGTTGAACATGATCTATTATTATCTATTACTTCATTATTCATCTTTATTTTCTTCTTTCTACTATTCGTTTTATAACTTTCCGTCTCAACGCCAGCCCAGTTGTACATCACCCGTACGAGCAAGCTCACCTCGGCATCCAGCGCGGCTTTACCCTGAAAAATAACCACAAATTAGGAAAGAAAATGTGAATATATATATATCTATAAGAAAACAGAAAGAAATGTGAAAAACAAATATAAAAAAAAGATGAGAAAAAAAACGCAATAGTGTTAAAAAGTCCCAAGGATTAGACAACAGTAGAACATATTCAATCCTCACTGCGGACTGCACGACTGCACGACTGCGCGACAACCGCCATGTACAATCGATTTATTGCAATTGATTAGACTTGCTCGACTTTCACGAGGCTTCATTCTTGTTTACTCCTACACGTCCTCCGTATCAAATAACCAGGGTCCTGCTTAGATCCATGTTTTGCAAGAAATGGAAAAAAAGAGAAAAACAAAAGGGGAAAAAATGAAGCAAAAGACAATCGCAAATGATTCTGCCAATGATTCTGCAATGATTCTGCAATGGTTCTGATGTACATCATCCAGTCATATAAGTGTGGTCACGTCCATGTTCTCAAAACCACATCATCCTTCCCTCCTCTAATCAAGCGACACCCAACGTCAAAACTGCAACCCCGAAAGTACTTTTGGCCTCCGACTCGCCCGTCTCGTCGACTTACTTACTCAATACACTGCCGGGTCAAGTAACACGAGAAATGCAAAAGAAACAAGAAAGAAATATCAGAAATCAAAACAGAAAAATTAAAAAGAAATACGCAATAATGATGAACAAAATGTCTTCAGGAGAGCTGACGCGTCACCTGTACTGCAAGATATGAACAGCCACATATGTCTTGGCATTTCCACCAACTCCGCGCCTTGTGCACATGCAGCGTGTGATTGACCTGAATGGCCACTGAAAAATCCCTGCCCGACTATTCGTAGCCCTGCGAACCCTCAGACGTCTGGAGAATGTGTTCCGACGATCGCATCACCCATTCCATCTTGCCTCGTTCAACACTGGCCAGCCACGGATCAACAGGATAGTTGCTGTCATACCCGGCAAGCAGAGGTCTTAGTCGGCTGACGAGCAACTGCATCGTCTGTGACACACTGCCCATCATTTCGCGCACACCTTGTTGTTCCCAATCCTGAAGAAAAAAAAAAAAAGGTCAGTCAATGCTTGTTGGATTCCGTGTCATGGACAACTTACGAAATTAGACATGCTGGTTCCAAACGACCTAATGGCCATCTCAATCCAGTCAATCTCTTGCTTCAGACGAATGGTAAGACGAAGGTCCTTGGCAATCGTCGCAATTACGACGAGAAGCACCAGTGGGGGCAAGTTCTCGAAGCGACTGGGATGCTGAAGACTGAGGCATCTCTGGAAAATCTCCTTCTCGTAGCCGCTCTGGATCCATTGGATCATGGCATCCTGAAGACGGCCCTCGTTGATGGCCTGCTCAATGACCTGGACACGTCGCTGGATTTCATGCTCGGATTCAGCATCTGTTTTGTTCACCTGCGATGCAAACGCTCCAGCAACTCCGCTGATCTTGGTTGCCGCTCCATGTTCGCTTTGTTGCGGTACAGATTCGCGAGGGCTGCCCAGGTGCTGACCACTGCGCATATACTCGGGGCTGTTAGCCATATACTGTTGCTGCAATTGTTGCTGCTGCTGCTGCTGCTGTTGATGATGATGATGATGATGTTGACGTTGGCTGAGCACATGACTGGATTGATAGCTCGCGGCGCTCGATTGAGGATGAGCCGCGGTGATAATGCCGTTGTTGTACTCGTGCCGACCGTACCCCCGAGATCCGACGCCGCTGCTGCTACCGCCAACTTCTCTGGGAAGTGCCTGAACGCCCGAAACTCCGGGTAGCTCATGAACCGGCTGCTGCTTCAGTTTGAGAAATTCGGCCTGCAGTGAGGATTGCGAGGCAGCCATGGTGGAGACCATGTCCGTAAGGCGGGTAACATAAGATAGTAATTGATCAATCTTATTGCTGTCGGCGGCGTGTTGAGACTTCATCTGTTCCAGCTTTTCGTGATATTGTTGATGAACCTCGTTGACCTCGTTGACAGCTTGCTGAGCGGACTGGCTGGCAATATTTCTAAAGGCCGGCGTGAGACGCTGACTCAGCGTTGTGGCAACTTCCTGCTGCAGCGTCGCGTTGACGGATTTGCCAACACGCTCTGCAACAGTCGTCACAAAGTCGGCTGATTGAAGAGACTTGTTCAAAGCTTGAGGAAGAGAGGCCTGAATCTCCTTTTGCACGGCCGATGCAATATTAGGTTGCAGCTTGTGCTGGAGGACGTCCGAGACGGCTTGAGTAGCCTTGTCGCCAATAGCAGGAATCACCAGCTCTGTGAATTGATGATGTATCAAAGCTTGCAACACCTTCTGCGTGTTCTCGTTGAGTACTTCCGACACCATATCCAACAGCTTGAGTTGGTGCTTATTGAAGTTTTCGTCGCGAACTCTGGCGCCCTCGTCAATCTTGCCCTGGAGACTCTTCAACGATGATTTGAGCGTATCCGAGATGGCAGCTGTCAGTCGACTCTGCATCGTGTTGATGGCGGAATCAAACGACTCGGCTGAAACGCCATTGGAAACGCTGACAGTCTTGGCAAGAGCCCCGTCTGCCTTGCCGGATTGACCGGCACCGGCACCAGCACCGGCACGAGGACCATTCGTGTTTCCGTTGGACAAATTTTCGGCTTCCTTCCCGGCGTTGCCTCCCTTCTTCTTTCGAGATTTGCGCTCGGGCTTTTCTGCAGGGCCTTCCCTGGACGACTGGAAGGGAGTCTCTGCGTCCTTGGACTCGTTCTTCGGCTTCACGGGAGTGGTCGTGGTCGTGGTCGTGGCGTTAGCAAGGACACTAACAGAGGCGGCGGCGGCGGCAGCGGCGGAGGCTGAGGCGATCAAGCCGGGTGTGCGCTGGCTACTCTCGCTTTGTTGAGCGGGCCTCATTTGCTGCTGAGATGCCTCTCTGGTGATGAGACGGGCAGCAGGATCGGCAGCAGCATTCCTGGCCTGGTCCTTGTCACTGTGACTGAGCTCCATCTGCTGCTGCGGCGCCTTGAGCTTGGCGACCGTCACCAGGCCTTCGCCCACGGCATCTACAGGATCAAGAACCTTGTTGTCCTTGGACCATCCCAACTCGCATTGCTTCACAAGGACGCAAGCAACGCCCTTGGAATGCATTGCGTAGAGCTCAAAGAGGGTGGGCTCGTCCTGATCCTGCACCATGGCTGGATTACATAGGATATCCAGGCTGCGAAGAATACCGCGGTTGGCAAATGAGTACTCCCGGACTCCGCTAATCACAGCGGTGCTATCCGGCTGTGGAATGGAAGAGTCCTGGGCAATAATGCGCTGAATGAAGTCTGCCTGTGAAACATTCTTCAGATTGTACTTGGGAGCGGAGAGGTGGGCAAAATAGACCGAGTTGCGAGTCGGATGGCCAATGACAATCATACCACTTGCCGGGTGATACATGACGCTGCAAACAGCATCCGACTCTTTGCTGTGTGGAAGATTGAATTCCTGTACCGGCTTGCCGAGGGCGAGATCCCAAAGTTGGAGAGTGTGGTTTTGTTTCATACCAACAACCATGTAGCGAAGGGCGCCACGCTTCTGGTAGGGGCGTTGCTTGTCAAGCAAAAGGACCGATGTGGGCCAAGCCTTCTCGCCCTCGGGTGTTGTCGCCAGGGTCAGAAGGGGCTCCTTGATTTCCAACGATGAGTGGGCGGGCAGAGGAAATCGCGGATCAGAATCATCCTTGGTTGCAGTGAGGTCCCGTACATCCCAAAATTTGACACGACCAGACTTATCAAGCGACACTACCACAGTATCGTCCTGACTGAAGGCAAAGTCCTTGCCAGCCTTACCAGTGTTGATCTTCAGGGAGTTTTGGTTGAGCAGGGCTTCGGTATCAACGACTCGATCATGACCAGCCTTGAAGAGTTTGTTCTGCAGAATGTATGACGGCCAGATGAAGTTGATGGATTTGCCGCGACCGACGGCAAAGAACTCGGGATGAGCGGTGGACGCGCGAGCTCTCGTCTTCAGCACTCCGCCAGGCGCATCGCCGCCGTCGTGAGAGGAGATGGGAGGAAGGGCGAATCCATACTGTTCCAAGTGTGGATCCTCGATGTGGTCCTTCTCGCCGTCCTTTATTTGCACCCAGTAGACAGTGCCGCTAATGCCTGTGCCAATGATGGCTTCTCGCTGAATGCTTTCGTGGTCGGAGGGAGTCACCGACATGGCAACATTGAAAATCCTATCCTTGGTGTCGGTAAAGACCTTTGCATCCTTGCCATCGTCTTGACGAATTACACGCAAACCGCCCTGCTTGGACATCCCATAGGTCATGTAGGTCTGGGAGGCGGTGTAGAGGTTGCGATCAATCTGGTCAAACTCCTTCTTGAGGCGGGCAATGTCCATGATGGACTCGTCGCGAAACTCGGGTCGTACTTCTTGGGAATCTTCCAGAAGGGAAATCGAGATCCAGGGCTTCATTGGGAAATTATACACTCGGACGGGAGGTGTTTCTTTCTCCTCGATGACGATAATCTCTTCGTGGTCAGCGCTCTCCCAGCTGTCGGCCACATCCTGCGCCAGATCGCCTGCGGCGTTGCCGGAGTCGGAACTATCGTTGTTTCCAGTCGCTTCGGATGAACGCAAGGGAATTTCGTGCCCGTCACGAATATTCTGAACAATCTGCTGCTCAATGGTCTGATGGGCCGAGGCTGTAGCGTCTGCACGAGGGCATTCCGGACCAGGTGAGATTTCCTTCCCCACATCAACGTCGTCCACAGCAGCGAGTTTATGTTCATGTTCATGTTCAGCTCTTTCAAGAGCTTGTTGAGCATCTTTGTTTGCCTGCTCCGCGAGGTCATGAACAGCGTCAGCAACTGTCTCTTTGCCAGCCTTGTCCACAGACGCGTGACTATCAAATTCCGTCGGAGGGGTATGTTGCTTCGCCGACTGTCGAATCGATGAGTGCGAATGCTGGGACGGAGGAGAGGGCTGGTCCTTTTTGAGGATCTGGAAAGGCGGCGCAGATCCAAGGCCGACCGACTGGGAGGTATGAGACTGTGGCGAGGAAGACTGTGCCAAGCTGCCCATCAGCTGTTGATACAAGGCAGACATGTCGGCGGGAGGGCCCTGAGTCTGTGTCTGAGGGTACGAGTATTCATGGCCAGCGGTCGTTTGATTGGACACATCAGCATGGGCGACGGATGCAGCTCCTTGTGGGGAGGAGAAATGTTGAGCCTGTTGATAGTGTGCACTGGGCTGCTGAGGCAGGGGCTCTTGCTGCTGCTGTGGATACGGCTGGAAGAAGCGATGAGAGTCGGTGGTTATTTCGGGGGATTGCGAGGCAGCACCGTTGGCTGGCGAGTCTGCAACCGAGCCGGGCTGGTCAGTCTGACTGGGCTTCGGACGATTGAGCAGATTGAGCAGGTAGGTGGTCGTGCTAGCAGACGGCGAACCCTTTCCAAAGGGGCTGGGTTCAGTTGACTGGGCGGGCAGTGAAGCGACGGGTGTCTGTCGAGCTTCTTCGGCATCGTGCGCGGCGCCTCTCATCAAGGCAGCCAGCAGACCGGTGGGATCAGCACCAGCGGGAGCCGGCTGATGGATTCGAGTTGGCGGCGCCGAATACTGATTCTGCGAGTAGCTGGAATGGCGAGACGAATGCTGCTGCTGCGGCTGCTGCGGCTGCTTGTTCTGAGAGCTGGAGCTGCTGGGTGCACCGCTGAACTTGAGCAGATTCAGCAAATTGGCCGTCCGTTCAGCATTGGAAGCCATTCCGCTGGTGTTGAGGGGCGGCGTTGGAGCTGCAGGAGGAAGGTCCATCAGCTCTTTTGGTGGCCTCAAAGCACGGCCAAAAGGTAAGACAGAAGACGTGGCAGATGGAGACGGATGATGCGAGCCTCTGGTGACACGGCAGTGATGTTGAAAAGCAGTACCAAGTCGTGCAATCGATTGTTGACTGAATGCGGGCTTTCGGATGCGGGCTTCGGCGCAAGAAGGAAAACCAGGGGCTTCTGCACGGTGAAAAGGGTGAAAGGAAAAAAGATGACAAGATGACAAGACAGAAAGAAATAAAAAGAGGTGAAAAAAAAAAAAAAAAAAAAAAAAAAAAAAAAAAAAAAAAAAAAAAAAAAAAAAAAAAAAAAAAAAAGGACGAAGACCGAATGGGCGTGACGTGACGGAGAGCGCGTCTGTTGCGTTTGCGATTCGGTCTTGGTCGTCGTAAGTGTTGTGTGCGATGGTGGTGAGTTGGAAAAGAAGAAGAAGAAAAGCAGGCGAAAGACGAAGACGTAAACGTGGACGTAAAACGTAGATGCAGATGCAGATGCAGACGCAGACGCAGGCACGAGGTGGAGCAGCGGCAAAGAAGAGGAAGAGAAAAGCTCGGGTCACCTTTGGCTCCCACCCGGACACCAAAACCGTCGAACAGCGCACAGTGAAGTGAACAGGCGGTCCAGAGTCCAGAGTCCAGAGTCCAAAGTCCAAAAAGTCAAAAAGGCGGAAGAGAAGACGTTCAGCGCTAATTCACCTATGACGGAGATGACTGGCCGGTTAGCAGAGCCGAAGGCAAAGGCACAAAAAAAAAGCTTGTTGTGAGACGGACGCAGACGCAGACCAGACCGGACCACACGAACGTACCCAGAGCCCAAGACAAGGCAAGGCAAGCCGCCTTATTAAGCAGCCTGGCGGAACGGGACCTGGATGGATGCGTGTGGGCGGACGCTTGGGCCATCAACAATCAGCTGCGGCCGTGGCAGCCCAACAAGGCCAGCGCCTGCGCCTGTGCCCAGCCACCACACCTCACCTCACCTCACCTCACCTCACCTCACCTCACCGCACACTCTGCCTTTGGCGTTGCGGGACTCCGCATGACGTCTGGGCTGTTCGAGCATCAATGAGACATGTTCAAATCAACGTCTTTGCATTCGTCTGAATTCGGTCTCTGCGCAGCACCCAATGCCAGAATGCGGTGGCTCGACGAACATGGAATGGGCGGCTACTGCCTAGGTACCCAGGTACCTACCTACCAGCAGCTGGTCATAAGGCGGTGACCGACTGACAGCCAGCTGGCCTGGTACGTACCGCCCAGCACGGTGGCAACTGATGGAGAGACATGGATGGTACATGGTACATGTATGGCACGTACACACCACGTATGGAACATACAGTGGGTGTATGGTACTGTTTGATACCACGGACATTTCCTCCCAAGGACCTCGGCAATTGGTTTCCACCAACCACTGTGCGCCCGGCCGTATAAATGGCATGTCGACATATCGGCACTGCATAGCTCCAGCAGAGAAAGATGGCATTGAACGAGAAAACCAGAATGTAGTCCCCCAGCATCGTCTCTTACATCCGTCCAGCACGGTGCGGCGCCGGCAGCCCACAAAAAAAAAAAAAAAACAAGCTGCCGCCCGCTTATCAAACCACCACCACCACGCACCCGCCACCCACGATGACCCCATTCCACCCCTTCCTCTTGCACCATCACCAGTCCACCTCGCGCGCATCGCCAGCCGCGCGCAAGCTCAGCACAGCACACACAGCACAGCACAGCACAAACCGCGACACCACAAAAACCACAAAACTCCGCAAAGCCGGCAATTGCAACAGAACAAAAGACTTGGCCTTCATTGATCACGTCATCCCCCCGTCCCCTCCCCTACTCTCCCTCTCGCTCCTCCCACCTGTTCATACCACGCATGCCTCCCCCCCGAGATCAAATCCAACGCCCCGCGCTGATCCCCGTCTCTCCGGAATCAACTTCACAATGTTCTGTCTGAGAAGGTAAAGTAGCAGGCGCTTCTCGAGTTCCCCCCATCCAAGAATAACTAGAACTTTCTCCTTCTTCCCTTCCACTAACTCGATGCTTGCTCCCCTCCCCCTTTTAGCTGGCTTCCCCTTCTTTTTATCCCGACAAACGCCTCCCCGGCCTTCATCTTCCTCTTCTTCATCTGCACCTACTTCCTCAACCGGCCCTGCGTATACTGCTCGATCCTGCTCCTCATCCTCTTCTTCACCTCGTGCAACTGGTCCGACCGGTGCTTCTTCGACGTTCACAGCAATTGGTTTCTTCCCCGGCCGAGCACCATCACCTCTGACGTCGATGAGAGAGGCGCCGGCGCCCTCGACGTCAACGCAGCGGCCGTCTTCAATGCCACGGCGGTGGACATGGCGAGGGCGTTGGCCGGCGCGGCCGCCGATGATATGGCGGCTCGGAGGGCCGAGTGGACCGGCTTGGGGGTTGAGTGGTTGAGGACGTGGCTGGGCAGGAGGGAGTGGAGAATCGAGTGTATGGACATTTATATTCAGTTATAACGGCATGGGGGTGGGGGGGGGGGCGCAAGTCGTTCCGCGATAATTCTGTAATAATGCCTACCATCTGTCCGCCATGTCCGCATGGCGCGTTACGCCAGGCCGCATTATCACGGTCGTACAGTCGTTGCAGGTCGTCCCGAGCACAGTGCCGAATGTTGCAGTGGCTGCATGTGATTGCAGTGACGAGTCTGAAGAGTCTGAAGAATCATCCACCGCCTCGCGCCCTACATGCTGGGTATTTACCACAAACCCGACGGCTTAGCGTCGCCACCATGACATCCAAAAACCGCCCTTTTCGAGATTTTTTTTTTTTCACAAAGAAAAATAAAAAAAAATTATCAAGTATATACTCAAACGAGGCGCCCCTATGATATATAATCGATGTATATCTTTCATCGCAGGCCTAGTTGCTGCCCAGTGCATGTTTCAGTTCTCGTACGCACATTAAATTGTAGTTCTACTCTCCATGACCTGTTCTACGCTTAATAGGTCTGGTACCTTACATATATATATATATATATATATATATATATGTAAGCTCTTTTTTCCCAAGTTTCTTATTCCCTTTTCTTTTTTCTTTTTTACTTGTAAAAATTTCTTAAAATCATCCATATCATTCACACCAGTCTCACCACGCATGAATATTCCAGTCCCATTGAAAAACTACCTATGACACGCTACATTCATATCTCATGTGCTCCAGTTCCATCCCACTCGCCTGATTCATATCCGTCTTAATATCATCAACCATAATCGTTATGCTAAGCCTACTTCGTTTCATAGATAAGAAGCAAGAGAAAGAAAGAAAAAAATAAAAGGAAAAACAGAGCCCCCTAAAGTAAGAAAAAAAAAGATATACGAAATAAAAAAGAAAAGGAAAATAACCGCTCTTTCTTCCTTTCACCTTTTTTTTTCACAAGACTGTACCATGCGAATTATAGCTCCTCATCCACAATATTCGCCGTCAAGTCACCCGCACCCGTCTCAGCAAAAGCATCATCCATTTCCGCAGCATCATCCACCTCCGCAAAAAAGCTGTCCTTGACAGGCACTTTCTCGGCCGTTATTTTTTCCTCGACCCTTTCTTTCTCGACTTCTTCTTTCTCGACCCCTTCTTCCTCAAACCCTTCTTCCTCGACCTTGGCTACTTCCTCCACAGCCTGTTCAACCCCTTCTTCCTCGACCTTGACAACTTCCTCCACAGCCTCTTCAACCCCTTCAACCCCTTCAACAGCCATAGGCATCACCCCAACAGTAACAGTCTTAAACATAGTCTCCGTAACAGTCGTAAGCGCCTCCTGCGTAATCGTGCTCAACAACTCCTCCACCACCGTCGTAAGCGCCTCCCTCGTAATCGTGCTCACCAACTCCTCCGTCACAGTCGTCAGGGCCCTCCGCGTCACCGTGCTCACCAACTCGACCGTGTTGGTGGGAATCTTCTTCAAAGACATGTGCGCCACTTCGAGGGCCTTGGAACATACCCCGCATGTATCAGGGGGTGCAGGCATGCCGTTCGGATTCTCGACGACGCCCGCGGCCCCCCAGACGTCGTCGGCTGGTTTGTCCGCGGCTGCTGCTGGTTTTGAGGCTACTACGGGTGCTGGTGCCGGCGATCGTGACGGCGATGCTGTTGGTGTTGATGTTGTTGCCGCTTGGGACAAAGCGTCTGTCCGGGTCTCAACCCGCGCGTGTGCCTTGGTATCTGGAACGAGCATGTTTTCGGACAAGGATCGATGATCCTTCTGCGAGCCGCCGCTTCCAACGGCTAGCATCAGCACCAGGAGACTCAGCAATACAATCATGACGTTCTTCTGATCCTGCAAAAACACCCTGATTGCCTCGAGTAATAGTTCTGACAAGGACGCGCCCTCGTTCATGCGCCTTGGCTCTTGGCGCCGCTCTTCGCGCCGCTCTTCAGAAGAACGCCCAAAGGCGCTCATGGAGGGCACGGGCAAAGAAGGCTCTTCACGATGCTCATATGCATGAACAGAGGGCGAAGGTGGCGTTTCTTGCTGAAAATAGTCGGAATGCCGAGGAGACCGGCCTGCGCTTGAGCGGCTCTGCCCGCGATGAGACGGAGGCGGGCTGTGCCCATATATTTCTCGGAGGCGCTCCTCGTCTCGGGTCAGGCCACTGTCGTCATATACAGAGCACGGCTTGGCCGACAACTCTGGCTCGGCTGCTGGTGATGCGTCCACTTCCTGCTGCTCCGCCTGCCGTTCCTGCTCCGCCTGTTTCGCCAACTCTGCGGCATAGGCCTGCTCCGCTTCCTCCCTGAGCTGTATCTCCTCATCGACGGCGGCGGCGGCAGCATCGGCCGCCGCCTCTTCCTCTTGCACCTTGAGGATTCTCTCCTGCTCAGCTGCCAAGTGGACAAGCTCCTCCTGGAGACTGGTATCAAGAACAGGCTCCAGCTCCACATCGACACGCTCCATTTCCTTCCAGCAGGCTTGCCAAGCACCAGCGCGCATCAAGCCATTACTGGCATAGACTTTGACACGGAAAACCTTGCCCGTGCCCAAAGAATCGTACCTAATATTCGAATGACAAGTCGTACACCAATGCGTCGCATCTGACAGACTTTGGCGTGATGATTGCTCATGACCGTCACAATCGTCAGCATCAGCATCAACATCATAATCGCTCTCTGCATCATCTTCATCAGCAGTAGCCGCAGCCATCATCTCGTTGGACGGTCCTAGATAGTGACCGCACTCCAGGATTCGTGCTCTGCGCTTCAAAGGTAGCTCCAGCGCTTCGAGTAGACGCTCTTCCAGAACTTCATAGTCATTTTGGGGATGAGGCAGGAGAATGCCGCGAGCGGAGACGGTATCACCCGTGCGGTCCTGCAGCTGCCTCCAGGAATCCCAAAGCGTCTTGGCCTCGGGACTCAAGTCAGTGGGATGAGCTCCGTCCAAAACACGGCCCCACGGCCAGCGAGAAGGCATGAGAGTGACATGAAGCAGCACCAGAGGCGGCGTGTTTCGCTTAAAACGAGGCGGCGTCTTCTTGGATGAGTATCGTGCGGAGACGTTGGGTGACGCTAGCCTGGAGATGGATGGTCTTGGTGTACGACGAATTGGGCGTGGAGAGCCAATGGCGGAAGCAGGAGGCGATTCCATCTGCCATGCTTGCACAGAAGAAGGTGATCGGAAGAGAGGACGAGGTGTGCCGCGAATAGTTGGGACAAAGTCGTCGTCTTGATCGGACTGCGGGATGTCCGACACTCGAGTAGACCGAAGCTTGGGCGACGAAATTTTCTGCTTGTCTGATTCTGACAGAGACCCCATTGAGCTTCGGGGGCTTTTTTCACTGAAAACGTCATCTTCGGGTTCATGGTGGGAGCTGCTGTCGGCGCCAGCATCGTCTTTGTCGGACAAGTGGTGAGGTTCTTCATTGTGGCCATCGGAGATATGGCTTTGATCGGCGTCAGTTTCGCCGCCAAATGACACGCGAGGACTGTCCGAGTAGGATCCGTCGACAAAACTTGTTTCCTCCTCCTGCTGCTCCTCCGGAACAGCCATGCTCTGCCTGGAATCACCAGGACGGCTGGCAACATGAGCGACGATGTCCCGCGCCGCAGCCTGAATCAAGGCTTCGGTGCGGACCGACGGCCAGCGCTTGATGCCATCCACGTCATTCATGTTACTGGTGTCTTCTGATGCTCTGCGTGAAGCCGAGTCGTTGTGATTGTTGGTGTTGGTGTTGGTGTTGGTGTTGATGTCCGCATCGGGCTCCTCTTGCACGTCAGAATCGCTACTCTGAGTCTCTCCATTCCCGGGCTCATCGGCGACTGTCTCGACAGAGGGCGGGAAGCCGTCCGTATTCACCGCCAGATGAGCCGCATGACCCTCCCCCTCCACATCAGTACTCACAGCACAGTCGTCCACGTGCTCTTCCTTCGTCCCTACGACATCTTCACGGTCCATCGTATGTAAGTGATCATTCAGTGGCTCGGTCGTACAATGAGGATCAGGCCGAATCTGAAGGTCGTGGTTTCGGCGGTTCTTTCGTCGCGACATGTGGGAAGCGGAGACTTTTTGGAAGACAAGACAAAAGCCCGAGCGAGTTGTGGGATTTGTAAAGCCGGCAAAACTGGCAAAAAAAAAAGAAGAAGAAGACGGGAAACAAAATAGTGTCAGCGCTGTCTCCTACGCAGAAAAATACACACAGAAAATAATGATAATAATAATAAAAGGCCCGTCCGTCTATATCTGATGATGAATAGGGGGAGGTCCTGCAAGATGCTTGTTTGCTCGGGGATTGTCAAATCAATAGCCTTGTCCTTGCCGCTCTTGCATGCAGCATGTGCGTCTGATTCGAGGTGGTTGGTTGAGCTCCTGGGACGGGAGGGGGGCTTGGTGTCACGGCGTTGTTTACATCTGTTGCTAGGTCGACCGACATGCGGTGTGTGCAGTGTGCAGTGCGCGCACGACCACGTCATGCATGACATTCACAAAACACTACAAGCGGCCGCGGCATGATGTTTACAAGAGAAGGGTAAAAGATCCGGATGAAGAGAGCCCATCTTTCGGCTGTTTTTTTCATGTGAATACTCGAATGTGAAATGACCTGGTGATTTGAGACGAAATCCGGGGCTGGAATGCGGCATCACCCGTGAAGCCGGCAAAGCATTCCTGCACGTCCCGCCAGTCTGACATGGCGGGAATGTTTGCATCCGCACGATCCCGTCAATTGGTCAAACTTATTGCCACACGTCAAGTCATTCTAGCCATGATGTGCTATTTCTTCCTTTTGTCACATCAGAAGCTCGCCGCGGGGTAAAAGTATGATTCAGTACGTGTATCTAACAGCCGCAGTCTGTCTCCGCCAGGACAATCAGTACAATGGACAGGTGAGCACAAGTCGCACTATCACAGGATGTTGATGAAAGCCAGCACAGAGCCGCGACTGTCGTAAGATTCTCTTTGCTTCCCCAGTAGTCATTTTTAGATGGCGAAAAAAAAAGAGAACGAAGAAAGAAAAGAGAAGAAAAAAAAAATTAAAGGCTAACGCGTAATCCGGCGACAAGGCGTTCATTGATCCTGTGACGTCGCCGAATGTGTTGCAAAATAGACGCAGTCAATACATTGTGGTATGTCTCTCTCGCACGAGCAGCACCTCCCCCGAGCCACCCTTTGCCTCAGACCCGATACTAAAGACCGTGAACATATGGCGACCCTTGAGTATTATGACGACACTGGTGCGGTTGCGCAAGACAGAATGAACGAGAAACGGAGCCAAATGGTAAGACATTCCATTGAGAGACCGGCTCGGTAGGCAGTGCCACACCGAGACCTTCGCGCTACCAAGGATGAAGGGGAAGAGGGGGAGGGTGCAACCCGATCCAGTTTCGGACTCTGTGCGGTCTTTTTTGTTCTTTTTTTCTGACTTTGCGTGTTATGTGTGCATGTGTCTGTGTTTCTTGCTCTATGTATGTGTCGTGTGTGTGATTGATACAGTGCTACCGTATCGAGTGGCCGACGTATCTGTCTTATCCTCACATCAGATCATGGGTATCTGGACTCAAGCGAAAATCCGCGTGCCACATTTGGCTGCCACATACAAGCCAATTTCATCCAAAAATGCAAATACGCTGCCCCCCCCCCCCCCGAATCAATCCTTGCGGTCTTCATAGGTCCTCGCAGTAGTCGAGGGTGACGGTGACTGTATGCGTCTCGGTGGGAACAGGAGCGGTGGTGAGAACGGGAGTGATCCCCCAGCAAGAGCAGACGGAGGCATACTTGCCCTCCTTCTTACACGATGAAGCATAAGAAGGGACAGCAGCATTGGTAACGTCGGTGGCAGCACGGTACTCGATGCCACGCTTGGTCAGCGAGACGGGCTCATCGGGTTCAACGGTGACGGTAACGGTGATTGTTCTAGCAGAAGATGTTAGCTGTACAGTTTTAGCTCTTATATCCTTCTTGTGAGAGTGATAGGTGGTTCTATTGCCTCGGAATGACATCGGAGGACATTCCCCGCATTGAAGCTGTTTGAGTTACATACGTAGCGTCAGGTACGATTGTAGTTCTCATAAAGTTGGAGCAGTCTTCCTTGCGAGAAGATAGAGGGATGAGGCCCTTGCGGGTTCCAGTAACCTGGCGAGCGCAATTATCACCACCACAATGGCCTTTGCGGGCTTCTAGAGCTGCGGCAGCCCCAGTGACGACGAGGGAGAGAAGAATAGAGGCTTTCATCTTTCAGGCGTGGTGGCAGAAGGTATGTTTGGGTTTTTTCTCGTGGAATGGTGCTGACAGAGAGTCGGTCAACAACTAGGCAGATATTGAGCAAAAAAAAAAGCAGCAGGCCCCAAGCTATATACGAGAACGAGACTCGATGAATTGGCTACGATACTGTTGGTAGTACTGGGTTATCTTTGAGCGCCCTTGGAACGAAGGAGAAAATCCAGCAGACCCATTAGATTCATGCTGTGTCTCTTATGGGAAGCAGCCAATCCAGCAACCAGTGGCTACACGTCCTCATACCGGCTTTGGCCAGGATCGCATCGTCCAAAGCATTCACTGATGATCGAAGAACTCCGTCGAGATTAAACTGGAGGATCCATGTCAGCTGTGCGACTTGACTCGACTCATCGCAGTTCTTGGACAAGTCGTCGTGGTACTGGGCCTGGTTCAAAACGGGAAAAAGAACAGCATTCATCTGTCAAGTTCTGCGGAAGAATTCAATTATGAATCAGGTACCTAGAGCCCCCGTCGCTTTGTCATTTCGCGATACGCTCCGCAGATATTGTGTTTGAGTCTGGAGGATGGGGAAGAGCATCTGGCTGAGGTTCCTGAATCCTTGGTATGTTTTCTGTGGTGCCTCACGAGCAAGAGAAAGGAAGAGAGAAGAACGAAGTAATCACCTAAAGAGCTAAGTGGCCTTAAGCTAGAGCTCTATATAGAAATATAATAATAGAGAAGCTAAGCTAGGTTTATTATAGTAATAGGCTAAGGCTACTATATAAGGTGCTTACCTATATAACTATAGGCATATAGGTAAGGGTGCTATAATATCCCCTAGGCCTAAAAAAAGATAATAGCTTTATTATTAAGCTTCTAAATAATAAAAATAAATAAAATAAAATAAATAAAAATATTATATTATTTATTATATATAACTCTTTATATTATAGCTTATCTACGCTAACTATATTGCCTTAATCTAAGATATCTATTATATCTATACTTTTTTTATCTATATTCTTATTTATTTTTATATTTATATTTATCTCTATATTTATATCTATTTCTATATTTATTTCTATTATAGTATCCTTATTTTATATATTTATATTATCTTATCTTTATGCCCTAAAGCTACTATTATATACTACTAATAGCATTGCCTAATTATATTATATCTAATCTAAATATTATTATATATTCTTAAGTATATATTAGTATACTAAGACTATAGTCTCCTACTATTATAGCATTCCTACTAGGTTATTTATAGTTATGCTACTTATATTAAGATATTAAGGTGTTTATCTTAGACTAATATGTAATTTATATGTGTTTATAAGTGTATAGTTTGCTTATATATAGTAATGCCTAAGTGTATATATTACTTTTTTATAAGTATATAGTTTATTTATATATAGGTATACTTTAGTATATATATTAGTAATTATATATTATTTGCATATATAGAGCTTATTTATATATATATATATATTTATGTTTTCCTAGTAAATATACGTTATAATATACTATAAATAAAAATATAATTTACTATAAAAAGAAATAAAATAATTTAAAAAAGTAACTAAAAAAAAATAATTTAAGAGAGTAACTAAGAAGTTATACTATTAAATAGATCTAAAATATAACTAAAGGATTAGTAGTTATTAGCTATTAGTTATTAAATAGTTATAGACCTTTTATTCTCTTAAGTAATATTATTCTAGTTTTTATTACTAATTACTAGGTAATATTATTATCCTAAAACTTATATAAAAATATAATAAAGTTAAAACAATTTATTATTGTTAGAATCGCTGCACAATCCGGGCTAACTGACAATGCCCGGAACCACCGGGAATAACCAAATTCCACCGCAGAGCAACCTAGGAATCTAGCATATCTAATTAATTAATTAGAATATAGAGTTTTTACTACCTTAAGCAGTATTTCTAATAGTATTTTATAAGGCCTTCTATAGCTATAAAAAGCCTTATTAAATACTATAAATTATTATAGAAATTAGACTCTTTTATAATAATTATAGCCCTACCTAATAATCTAGATCTTATATATAAAGACTATATATTTCTATTAATAAATATCTAGTAAATCCTTAGAAATACTAACACTAATTAGTAGGTTATATCTATCCTTTAAATATATTATTCTATAGATTTATAAGGAATTTATAAAAAGAAATAAATTTCTATTTATACTAAATAGGGAAATTTTATACTAAAAGAAGTAATTTTTATTAAATAACCTATTAAAAGGTTATTATACTAACTAGCTTTAAGGCTTCTAGAAAATATTAATATATTTAATTTTATTTTCCTAGTTAGAAGATTTTAAGATAATTCTATTATAATTTATACTATTATTTATAGGAAAACTATTATTTATCTAACTAACTAATCCTTTATTATACTAAAGCTTATATAGGGATTACTAAACTAAAATATAATATCTTAATTAAAGCCTATTAAAACCCTATAAAATATTTAATTATTAAGATATTATACTATAAAAGTAATAAAGACTTCTAAGATATAACTAAAAACCTTTATTAAAGTAGTATTAATACTACTTTACTATAAGTACTATAAGTATAAATCTTACTAAAGTCCCTTTTCTTAATTCTTTAAAAATACTTAAGGAATCTTATATTAAAATAGAAAAAATATATAAAAAATAACCTAAGCTAATAAAATAATCTATAATATATTACTAATTAAATAGTATATATATTTAATTACTATAGTATATTTAAATAGAAAGGTTTAAAGTTATATAATATATTTTATAAAAACTTTAAAGAATAGATTACTAAAGACTTTAGTAAGATTTATACTCTCTTAAGAAAGAATTTCTAAGACTTTCTTATTAAAAATAATATACCTATTAGAATTACTTATAGCCTTTATATAGCTACTATACTTACTAAACTTATTAAGGCTAATAAAGAGTAAATTAAGACCTAGTTCCTTAGTTAAGCTACTTATTATTAACTAAAACCTATAATTCCTATAGCCCTATAACTATTAAGCCTAATCTATAGTATTTAATTAATTAATTAGTAGATACTAAAAGAAAATAGGTTAATTATATTACTAATCTATTAGTAATAGAATATATAAAAAACTAAGTTATTACTACTAATAATAATAATAATAGTAATAACTAATAACTAAATATATTATATTCTTAGAGAAATTAATAAAAGCTATATAGTTAATAAGAAATATAGTAGAAAATTATATAACTTTATTATACTAAAGATAAATATCTTTAAAGACTAATATATATAAAATAATATTCTAGAGATACTATAGGTAAGAGTATTTCTAATTATATTAAAAGAAAATGCTCTTATTTATTATTTTAATAAACTTATTAAAAAAGAGCTAATAATTAAAGAACTTACTAATACTATTAGAAACCACTTTAAAACTAAGAGTAATTAGTAGTTTTATTATATTAAATAGAATAGTATTTCTCTTTATAAAATAATTACTAAGAACCCTAAGAAAACTAAGCTTTAATGCCTTAACTTAATACTTAACTAGCTTTACTAAATCTATTATAGAATCTTTATAGCTTTTATAATAAATACTAAACTTTAATAATAATTAATTATTACTATTAGTAGTATACTAAAATATAAACTTATAGTATTTAATCTTACTTTAATCTATAAAGAAGTTATTAAAGACCTTTAAAAGTACCTATATACTAAAGAATTAATTATAATATCTTAATATATAGCTTTTATATAATAATTAAAGAAAGTAATAAATAAGATAATATTTATAGATTAATGCTATAAGTAATTATTTAATTAGTGCCTAAGTAGCTAAATATAATAGAAAATGCAATTTTTTTATAAATACTTTATATATTATAAGGAAAGATATTAGTTAATATTTTATATAAAGTAAAAGTAATAGAAAGCTAAAGACTTATAATAGTAAAGTAAGAACTATAAGGGTATACCCTCTAAATATAGATTTAATATATTTTTGCTTAAATTTAAGGGAAAACCTAAGGCCTTTAGTGCTATTAATAATAATTACTTAGCTTAGAAGGTAGCTAATACCTTTATTATAAAAGCTTTAAATAATACCTTAACTTTTAAGCTAATATATATATAATTCTTTATATAATTACTATTAAATCTATTTAAACTATTTAATTAGGTAGATTTTTATAAGAAATTATTACCTTTTTAAGTAAAGTCCCTTTTATAAATACTTAAGAATAATATAGCTAACTATAAGAAATTTAGTACTAACCCTATACTATAGGTAAAATCTCCTAAGATAAATTATTTTATTATAAAAGACTAATATTTTAGTAATATTTTTTATAGAATTATACTAAATACTAAAGTAGCTAGGATTTTAATAGTAGGAATATAGTAAGCTACTACTTTATAGAAGCTAATACTATATCTTAAGATTAAACCTACTAACTAATATAGAGTTAACTTTAGCATTAGTTTAGTAACTTTCTTAGAAATCTTAAAAGTTTTTATACTATTTAAAGCTATTAATTTCTATATTCTTAATATAGCTATACTATTCTTATTCTATATATTAAATATAGATTAAATAAATATAAAGCTTAATAACCTT